>CM074723.1:247377250-247634750 GCA_037306005.1 Rhinophrynus dorsalis
CTGACGTGACTTCCTTTGTGGCTTCGTGCATGACCTGTGCTCGCGTGATGCATTCCAACTCCAGAATCCTAGGGCTATATCACGGTGCCCGTGATTCGTGCAGCTCTGTGTCTGTCACTTGCTGAATATTCGTGATTGGCTGTCAGTCATTAGCCCTCCTCACACAGCCTTTTTAAACCCAGGTTGAGCACTTCCAGGTTGCCCTTTCGTGGTGTTTCTGACTCCACTCTGCCTGACCTGCTTGTCAGATCTCTGGGCCTGTTTCTAGTGTTCCTGTATGCTACGTTCCGGTGTTCCAGTGTTCCTGTACTTTAACGTTCCAGTGTTCCAGTGTTCCTGTACGTTAATGTTCCGGTGCTCCAGCATTCCAGTGTTCCTGTATGCTAACGTTCCTGTGTTCCAGTGTTCCAGCGTTCCTGTGTGCCTGTATTCCAGGGTTCCTGTGCTCCAGCACCGTGCGGGTTAACCTGTACGAGTTCCTGAGTCTCTTGCTCCAGCTGTCGCTCTGGTGACGTTCTCCTCGCTATTGCATATACATTGTTGGTTCCAGCGTGTGGACGCTGGTTTCCTCCACTAAACCTGGTTGCGATACACATTGTAGGTTCCGGCGTGCGGACGCTGGTTTACGCCACTAAACCTGGTTGCAATATACATTGTTGGTCCCAGCATGCGGACGCTGGTTTACTCCACTAAGCCTGGTTGCAATATACATTGTTGGTCCCAGCATGCGGACGCTGGTTTACTCCACTAAACCTGGTTGCGATACACATTGTAGGTTCCGGAGTGCGGACGCTGGTTTACTCCACTAACTGGTTGCGAGATACATCGTTGGTTCCAGCGTGCGGACGCTGGTTTGCGCCATTAAACCCGGTTGCAATACACATTGTTGGTTCCAGCGTGTGGACGCTGGTTTGCTCCACTAAACCTGGTTGCAATACACATTGTTGGTTCCAGCGTGCGGACGCTGGTTTGCTCCACTAAACCTGGTTGCAATGCACATTGTTGGTTCCAGCATGCGGACGCTGGTTTGCTCCACTAAACCTGGTTGCAGTACACATTGTTGGTTTCAGCGTGCGGATGCTGGTTTACTCCACTAAACCTGGTTGCAATACACATTGTTGGTTCCAGCGTGCGGACACTGGTTTGCTCCACTAAACCTGGTTGCAGTACACATTGTTGGTTTCAGCGTGCGGACGCTGGTTTGCTTCATTAAACCTGGTGGCGCTATTTACCATTAGTCCCAACGTGCAGACGTTGGTTTGCTCATGTACATCCTGTACTGTGGTCAGTCGCTGTCCACTTCCTTGCAGTTGTCTGATTATCCCTGGCAATAGACTTCTGCTGAGTAAGACCTCTATACTTATGCTCCCTGCTGTCTTAGTCACCTGACAGCTGGTCTACTTGCTCAGGCTGCCCTGCCCGGTATTGGTGAGGCCGGTAGAACCTTGTAATTCAACATCTTTAAGGTTGCCTTACCCGGTATTGGCAGGGCTGGTAGAGCCTACTACAGTACTCCTTTGGGCTGCCCTGCCCGGTATTGGTAAGGCCGGTAGAACCTTGTAATTCACCATATTTAAGGTTGCCTTACCCAGTATTGGCAGGGCCGGTAGAGCCTACATTCAGCATTCCATTGGGCTGCCTTGCCCGGTATTGGTATGGCCGGTAGAACCGGTATACGTCATCTCACGGTTGCCTTACCCGGTATAGGCAAGGCCGGTAGAGCCTGACATTTAAACTGTCACTTGGGTTGCCTTGCCCGGTATTTAGGCAAGGCCGGTAGAACCTATTGTATGTTCTTTTACTGTTGTATTGTTATGTATGTTTACCCTACGGGGACTGCCTTTAACTTTTAGTAAAGTTAAGTTATTTTACCAAACCTTAAGTCTGAGAGTCTTCAAAAACCGTGACAGGCTACTCCAGCCATTGCCTGTACCAGCCTTGCCCTTGACTCATATCGCAATGGACTTCATCATAGACCTGCCCAACTCCACTGGCATAATTGCTATCTGTGTGGTAGTCGACAGCTTTTCGAAACTGAGCCATTTCATACCTCTGGCCAAGATACCCTCTGCACCTGTTCTGGCTGACCTTTTTATCTCCCAGATTGTCCGTCTCCATGGGGTGCAAGTGCATATCACTTACGACTGAGGTGCCAATTTGTTTCTGGAGGGCGTTGTCATTCTGTTGATGTCTGGATATTTCATTACAGTTCTCCTCAGGCTACTTGGAAGCCAGAAAGCAAAAGATGCCCTCTGGAAAAAGAAACCTGTATTAATGGCACTCTTCAGTCATTAAAAACATAATTTTATTTATTTTGTATTAAAATTCAAAGTTTATATGGGGGGGAGCATTGCAGAGAATAGTATTTTAAAATTATTTGTGTAAGGACACAGTTGTCTTAATGTCTTCCTATGGGGGTATATATTTCTTTCCCAGTGGATGTGTGGGTATGTGTGAAGATTTTACTCTTTTCAGTTTACAGTTATATTTCACTCTATATATTTTCTCTAGTTTATTAGGACCAGAGAGTATTGAAGAATCACCTTATCTACGGGATATCAAATTAGAGTAGTGTAGGAAAGAGTTATATTTGTCAGAGTGCAGTACTTGCTGTAGGTGTCTCAGGTGTTGTTTAACTGTTAGGTAGATTTTCCTTGTTTTGTCCCAAATACTAGGTATATCTTCTCTTTTGCAAGTATAGTTTCTTAATTATTATTATATTGGTCAGCTTCCTAGTTTCTACTATTACTAATGCATCTTGATTTACTAACATTTTGATCAGAAGAGGAAACAGACACTAATCATTTGAGTTCCAGCATATCCTTCCCTTACACTGCACCTAGTCTAAGAGGCAAATGTTGATTGCTTACTGCTGCTCTATAGATAGAGCAGATAGTTATTTACTCAGTATTCGCTAAAGTAATAAGGTTAACCTTATTTGATATATCTGTCTTAAGAACATGTTAATTGTGGATTTATAATATCTAAGAATTTCCACTAAGAACTAACTCTCTGTAAACTATGAATATTCCAACTATGGAACAACAATGTTTTGAAATATTGGATAAAAAGTTAGATCCGTAGTATACAGGTATTAAAGTGAGAGGTTCCTCATCAGAGCACTAAAATCTAGCCTCTCTCATAACTATGTATATCAAATAACCCCCACTGAGTTTATGGAAATTCAATATGGTCACTATAAAAATAGATACAAGCTGCGAAATTAATAAAAACCTAAACCCCCTTGTTTTTACAACTAGGATCTTTGTCATCTAAATACCAGTCCACTGACCAAAAATATTTGGGATTTAGGAATACATAATATGTAACATCCACTGGTATAAACTATATTTTTAATAATGGTTTGGATATTTGATCATTTCATTTTAGCAAGTGATTATTATGATTTCCCTATTTTCTCATACAGAAATGGATATTATTTGTAACATTGTATGTAGAATAAATAGATTTAATGTTGACAAGGCAAACATTAAACATGTAGTGATAACATAGGACTCCAAAACATAACATCAGAGATAATAACCAGACCAGCCATTGTGTTTATTTATTAAATATACCTTCTTGTAAAACAATAAGAAAAATATTTCATAACGAGACCCTTTCTCTAATGTCACAGATGTTTTCCTGTAATGTTCGGATAACTAGTAGAATATCTGAACTCACAATCGATGCAACAACTAAGAGTTAACATCTTCATAACTGAAATATACCTCACAAGTGACATGTAAAAAGAGGCATCACTAAGAGGACTCAACTGATATAAAAAGGCGGAGTCTGTGCAGCATGGCTCATCCTTGACCAAGTGTAAGGCAAAACTGGTCGGAGCACAGGGGAGATAATATGCTCTCTCTCCCCTTGCCTTTCATCAAAGTTCCATGAATGATAAATGCCTAGCCTAGGGGGATAAGTGGGTAAATTGGAGGTAATGCTCCGTAGTGGGATTTATCTGTAGGTGCCTCAAATGATCGGAATAGCAAATTTGGATAGCGATCTGTCAGCAACAGACTCATGAATATAACTTAGAATATACAATCACATCCGGAAGCGGAAGACTTCTCTTCACTTTCTGATACAACCTTGCTACATTTACAGAACAGCAGCAAGCAATCAACACTGACTTGCTACACCAGCCGTAACATAGATAGCAACATAGAGAATTCCTGTATGATTAGTATAGATGCAAAGAAAGACTAATTCCATGATTTCAGTGAGAGAAACATAAAGGAAGGTTAACCTTATTTCTTTAGCGAATACTGTGATGATTAGTGTCTGTTTCCTCTTCAATAGTAATAGTAGACACTAGGAAGCTGATCAATATAATAATAATTAAGAAATTATACTTGCAAAAGAGAAGATATACCTAGTATTTGGGACAAAACAAGGAAAATCTACCTAACAGTTAAACAACACCTGAGACACCTACAGCAAGTACTGCACTCTGACAAATATAACTCTTTCCTACACTACTCTAATTTGATATAACTGTAGATAAGGTGATTCTTTAATACTCTCTGGTCCTAATAAACTAGAGAAAATATATAGAGCGAAATATAACTGCAAATTGGAAAGAGTAAAATCTTCTCACATACCTACACATCCACTGGGAAATAAATATATACCCCCATAGGAAGGCATTAAGACAACTGTCCTTACACAAATAATGTTAAAATACGATTCTCTGCAATACACTCCCCATAAAAACTTTGAATTTTAATACGAAATCAATAAAATAAAGTTTTTAACTACTGAAGAGTGCCATTAATACACGTTTCTTTTTCCAGAGGGTATCTTTTGCTTTCTGGCTTCCAAATATGATTTTTTCCTGTAGGCACCTTCTTAAGATCTTTGCTGCTAGTGCAGGTAAATACCTTGTGTAACCAGTTCTCCTTAGGCTATCCTCTGCAGACCATTGGCCAGACGGAACAGACCAACCAGTCCGTGGAACAGTTTTTATGCAGATACTGCAACCAGAAACAAGATGGCTGATCTCACTTACTACCTTTTGCTGAGGTGTCCTATAACTCCTTGCTTCATTTCTCACTTGGTTGTTAACCATTCTTTGCTGCCTTAGGTTAAAACCCCAGACTACTGTTGCTTTGTCCTGACGCTGTCTTGGTTCCCTCTGCTGAATCTCGAGTATCATCCCTGGTTGACCATTGGTGCTCGATACGCACCACTCTTATGGCTACGCAAGTCCGTCTTAAGATCCTAGCTGACCGACGTTGGTACTTGGCTCCACGTTTTTCTCCAGGTGATAAAGTATGGTTGTCAGTCAAGAATGTGCGTTTCCGGCAACCATCTTCCAAGTTGGGTCCTCGCTACACAGGTCCCTTTCGGGTGCAGCAACATATCTCCCCTGTGGTGTACCACCTACTTCCTCAATCCCTTTGCATTCATCCAGTATTTCGTATCTCTTTATTGAAACCTCTGGTTTCCTCTCATCCTTCCCATCCTGTTTTATCAGTACTGAAACTAGTGACCATGGATGAACACGAGGAGCATGTCATAGATGCAATTCTGAATTCCCATTGTTCCTGTGGCCACATTCAGTGTCTTGTGAATTGGCCCAGGGTAAGGACCCGAGGAGAGCTCGTGGGTGCCTACTGCTGACGTCCATGCACCTACACTACTCTACTGATTTAAGCTCCAATTCCCTAATAATCCCCGATGAGGCCCTCCGGAGGTAGTTCTAGGAGAGGGGGAATGTTACTATCCCCACTGTTATCTCTGCATTGAGGGTCAACTCATTGAGTTCCTTACCAACTTTATGTTTCTTGGATCAAATGACGCGGCTCCCAGCCTCATTCCGAAGCTGAACTTCTGGTTGAGGCCTATTTATAAAATGTGCGCCGGTCTCTCCGGTGCACAATTATAGTGTTCTACAGTGCTGGTCTTGGAGCTCCCTGGTATCTGTTTTGTCCTTTATCCAAGTTCCAGAGCCTTGTCTGCCATTCCAGACTGTTATTGCCCCTGCCAGCCTTGACCATTCTATTGCCTGCTGACCTTGTAACTCTGCTTCCAGCCAGATATTGACCATGTCTGCCTTGACCTATCTATCTGCCTGCTGTGTTTGTACCTCTGCTGCCAGCCTGATTTTGACCATTCCTGTCTTGACCATTCTTCTAGCCTGCTGTTTGGGACCCTTGTTCCAGCCTTGCTGTGTGACCCTGCCTTTGTATCTCCTCTGTACATCAAGTGGTGAGTCTTCTACTCATTTACTGTTTATTGGAAATGCCCTCCCTGGGGTTGGTTGGGTTAAACCTTGCTGTAGTGGGTTATCCTGGGCCTTCTTCAGCTCAACTGAAGGGGGTTATCTGACTTTGTGGCCAGAAACTTTATACAACCTGTCTGCAGCACAACCCACTACAGGGGGCCTACGACATCAAGCACCGCACTCTAGTGTTGCTCACTAGAATTCACCCTACCAACCCTTGTTGGAGGAGACGTACTTTACTTCTTTTTTACTGTGCTAGGATTAGCTTGTTCTCCTCTAGTTTGTGGCACCCTACAACAATATATAGATAAGAAAATAGTACCAAGAGTCTTACAAATTAAAAAAAAAAATGTAGTTTTAACTATCTTTCCATTAGCACCCAATGTGATAATATACTAGATAGTTGCTCTTTTTTATTGATGATGCACATCATCAATTATAGGGATCAATGTTTGGTCACTCTAGAAGTGGAGACTGATACCCTACATATTGCCTTGGAGAAATTTCAACATCACACCTTATTTAAGGAACTGGATTCCAGAGTACAATGTAGGATGGATAATTTGGAGACATAGTTGAAAGGACATAAGGCGGATAAAGATGTATAAGGACCAACAGGTCTATGGGTCTCATAATATCAGATCATGGTCTAGATTTAACGTTACAAATAGTTCCAGGGAAACTAATTATTTTAGCTTCAAGCAACAAAGGATAGAGAGAAGGAAATAAGGTCTTTCATAGGTCCACACAGCAGAAGAATCACAATAGCAAAAAGATCAAAATGAAAACAAAAAGATGGAAGATAATATGACAGTATACATGTCTAAATAACCCATTCCATCTACATCCACCACACAGCCTATGGCTGTTAAACGTCCTTTTTGTTCAATGGCCAGAAAGCTAAGTAGAAGAAGAAACATCTGGCTGTAAAGGGGAGAAGATTAAGATAATCCACTGAAGAACCAGAGGAGGGATTAGGAGATTCAAAAAGAAAAAAAATTAGACTTGAGATCTGGACAATCTGGAGGATGTATATTTAATCTATCCATCACAGTAATCACAAAAGATGAGGCGTCTCATTTACATAGAGGCTTAAAGTTTGCTCCAATGAGTCCTCCAGATGAATTTTCTTTCGTTTGGATCTGAAGAGGATTACGAGGGAACTGGCTCTTCACAGATATTTCTGAAATAAGAAAAAAGTTGGGCTACAACAACAATTTAGAGAAATGAATCAAGAAACCTTATTCTTTCAGATCATAATGATCCAGTAAACCTTCTAATTCTGGAGTCTCTTATAACAGAAGATGTAGAGATTAGGATAATGATGCAACTATAGGCAAAATGCAACAAACAACCCTGAGAAAACATTCACTTTTTTCCTATGTGTGGATACTTTTTTCAGGGTGGTTATGGAGGATTTCAGGAATATGGTAAAAATGTGTATATAAAGAAAAAAAGATAATTAAAAGCTAAGGAAAGAATGGCATTGAAATAACTTTCTAAGGAAAGGGGAATAACTGTAAGAAAGACGGACAAAAGAGGAGCTATTGTCATACAGGACACATTGGTCTACCTAAAAGTGGCAAATACACTCCTCTCAGACAATCAGTCCTATCAGAAACTGTTTCATAATCCCTCTCCAGTATATAACGACTTCCTAAAAATGTTCTGGAGAAAGGAATTGATAGTGCTATTCTTAACAAACAGGAATAGCAACATATATATTTGAAATTCCCTTCTGCGCCTTCTTTTAACATATATCAAAATTGCACAAAAACACAACTAATCCACCAGATAGACTGATTATGTCGGGGATTAACTCCTTTACATCTAATCTCTCAGCCTATATAGATTTTCTATGTCCAAAAATGTTACAAAACTTCTAGCCCATATTAGGGACTCTCAAGATGTCCTTAACAAACTATCATCCATCACATGGAGAGAAGGATACACATAGGCAACATTAGATGTTGATTCTCTCTACACCTGTATCGATCATGTGTTGGGTTTACAGGCTATGAGGTGCTTTTTGGAAAATGATGTATTAGCTGAACAAAGGGAGTTTATTTTATGAATCTGTAGGGTTTATTCGAAAGCACAATTTTTTTTGGAATTACAAGATGAATTCTTCCTTCCAAAATGTTGGTTGGGGCGCAGAGGGTAATATCACATTTTTGATCTTTGTCATACCACTTTTCTTTGATTCTTCCTAACACATGGACAAATCACAACATGTGAATGCTAGATGAATGGATACCAAAAGTGTACAAAGGTGAAATAAAATTGGTTTATTAAAAATAGTTGAAAATCAAAAAATTACTGGAAACAACTAATACTCAGTATATATCAAAACAATGGATGGCTGAGAGAGTATCAGTGAACTTGATTGATCTCACCACATAGAATCCATCACAGCATAAAGGTGCCTTAGTCTATGGGACAAAGCAAAACACTGATCCAATCATATATTGTGGCTATTTGCTAAAGAAGACTGCATATGCATACAGAGTCTTCTTTCAACAATAGCCACAAGATATGATTGGATTAATATTTTGCATTGTCTCATAGACAATCTGGCAAAGACACCTGTATGCTGTGATGCATCCTATGTGGTGGGATAAATCAAGTTCACTGATATACTCTCAATAATCCAGTGTTTAGATATATATTGTGTATTAGTTGTTTCCAGTCATTTACTGATTTTTAATAAACCAATTTTTTTCATCTTTGCCCACTTGTGGTAACCATCTATCTTCCATGGTCTATCTAGTATCTATTATATATTTTAGAGGTTGTGGCTCCTTTATAAGTTTTATTTTTAGATTTTAACTTTTTTTAAGTTGAAGTCAGCAGCTAAGTAACTCTCAGTGTCCTTACCCTAGGACTTGGTTATTCAGGAGAATATTACTAGTAGTATAATCGCCACTCTGGTTATTATCCATTGGTGAATGAGTCATTGCACTTTTCCAATTTCTATGGGTTATATTTCTTGCTTTGACTGTTGTTTGTCTATCTATAACCACATGCACTGGATCCATACCACTGCTTATCCTGATGGTGGGCAGCTGTTTGTCCCTTTTAGGCTTTCAACATTATACTATACACAACTATTAGCATTTAGTGAGCTGCCCTGTATCATACTTCATGTCTCTGCTGCTCTGAGATGTGCCGGTCTGGTCTCCAGCTCATCTCAAAGCATGCACAAACACCTTTCTATTGACAGTTTCTCTGATACCTCCTTTGATTTCTCACAATTTTTAACTTATGTTTTTCTTATCTGTTTATTCTTCTATCTGTTATTTCCAACCTGTACCTGTACATATTAGAACTGGGGTCCCATGTCTCTGTTGCTCTGTAATGTGCCGGTCTCATCTCCAGCGCATCAAGAAGCATGCAGTACAGACCAATTTCTGCTTGTTTATTTAGTTGCGATAAAGAGGCATCGATTCAAAAAGGAAAACTGAAAACATAGACAGGCAGTACAGAGGTATAGGAGAAAAAAAAAAAAAGAAAGGAGTTGGAGCCGATATGCAGTGCCAGGTTAATGGCACTGGAAGTAATATGCAGAGGATCAAACTGGAAATGATAGAGGAATAAACAGATAAGAAAAACAGTATGAAAAAGAGCTGGAAGAGGTATCAGTCTTCTGGCTCTTTTTCATACTGTTTTTCTTATCTGTTTGTTCCTCTATCTATCATCTCCAGTTTGATGCTCTGCATATTACTACCAGTGCCATTAACCTGGCACTGCATATCAGCTCCAACTCCTTTCTTTTTTTCTCTCCTATACCTCTGTTCAGCCTGTCTCAGTTTTCAGTTTTCTTTTTGAATCGATTCCTCTTTATCGCCACTAGTGATAATACTAGTTACTTTAGGGACTCGGTAGAATGATTCACCGTGCTAGCGCTGCTAGGTCTAGGCAAGAAGAGCTTTGAGCAGCAGTCTCTACCATCAGCCAGGCACAGGAAACATTTTATACATTTTCTGTGGGCAGGCGCAGTGGGTGCTTCAAGAAGGCTGGCTGGTGGGCGGCACAGAGAACAAGTGCCATTGTAGGCTGAGCACATTTAATTCATTTTCTGGGGCAGCAGCAGGCTTCAAGGGGTGGGCAAGTGGGTGGATCAGTGAGCGTGACAAGGCCATTGCTAAGCGCTTCTGAAAATCTGGCTCCCTAGGCAAGTGCCTTGTCTGCCTATTTCCAAATCCAAACAGAGAAAAGAGGGGCGCTCCTAGTGTAATATATCCAAAAAGTCAGTCAACAATTCACCACCGTACTTACAATAAATCAGGTCACTAAAAATGGCCAGCAGGACAGATGAGGGTCTCAGACTGCCAACACTCAGTCAATCCACAATAGGAATGGATCGCAGCTCGCCAACAATACCAAGACACCTCTGTCGAGATCCTTAGAAAACAGAAAAAAGCAACCAGAAGGGGCGCTATCCACAAGTAATCAAGTGCAAAAATACACTACAATGAAGGGACACACTATGCTGGGAGAACCCACTTTCAACGTTGCATCTATATTGACCAAAACAAAGAAGAATATTAGAAAAAATAGTTTTTTGAGCATAGTAGGTAGTTTTAAGTGTGGAGCATCTAGGTGTGCTACATGTCCATATATTTTGAATAGAGCTGACAAATTTAAATCGAATTATAGTGGTGAGGAATTTACTATTAAATCTTTTATGAATTGTGGCACAACACTTTTGATTTATTTGATCAATTGTAGATGTGGATTATAGTATGTTGGGAGGATCACACAGACGTTGCGGGAACATTTTGGTCAACATAGACGCAACGTTGAAAGTGGGTTCTCTCAGCATAGTGTGTCCCATCATTGTATGCAGTTACATGGCTGTGACCCTAGTTTTTTGACAGTTATACCTATAGAATGGATAGGCAAAAATGGGGGTATTAATAGGTTAAATCACAGAGAGGCTTATTGGATGTTTAGGTTACAGACAATGACCCCTTGTGGTCTTAATGAGTATTGAAAACATCTATTGATATTTGATGTGTTTTTTTTTGGGGGGGGGGGTTGTTTTTTTTATACCCATTTTATATTAATTAAGTGAGTATATGTATTTATACACACATATGTACGCTTTTTGATGTTTTGATTGTCCACTTGTTGTATGTTCTTTTATTAGAGGGATCCGTCCTTTTGGTGCCCATATTTGTTGTGTCCAACGACGGTCACTTGCTTATTCATGTGGTCTGTTATGTGATGATTAGTTGTATTGATGGTAGATTTGTGAGTAGATGTCTTTGGGCTTAGTTTAGCCCACTGTAAATACTATAGGAGCATGCGCTGTTTAACGCATTTATGTCGCTTGAGAATTACATTATGGTCGTTTGTAGTCCTCGCCCACATGCGCCTTTGACTTCCGGGCTTTTTTATGTCAGGTACTTTGTGCACATGTGTGGGAGGACCTCATGCGCGTGTGTGCTTAGTTTAGCCCATTGAATAGATCAGTTGGCGCATGCGTCTTTTGGCTCTTGGGAGTGATGCAATGGACACGAGTTGTCCTTGTCCGCGTCTGTCTCTCTTCCGAGTTTTTTTCATCCTGGATGTTTTATGTACATGCGCGGTAGGACGCTATTGGTTTGTAGCTGGATCTCCCTTGAGCCTTTGCGCCCATTTGTTTTTGGGCACTGTTTGATTTGGACACTATAAATATGGAACGCCAACAGGTAGGACCTTTGGAATTTATTTATATATTGCCTGATTAGCTCTTGAAAAAGAGGCTGTAGCCTTGAAACGCGTTGAAAGTTTCTGGCTTTTTAAATTTGTTTTAATATATTCCAATATTGTATTATTGAGAACAAATATTTTACCATTTGGATGAGTGGACCATACTTGCGGGAGGTGGAACTCTGAGCAGGGCGGTTAGTTATATCCTGCATGCTAATATCACTGGCTTAGCTGGATTAGCCGGTGATTTTTTTCTTTTGTGAGTATCACTTTTCACTTTGTAGTGTATTCTTGCACTTGATTACTTGTGGATAGCACCACTTCTGGTTACTTTTTTCTATTTACAAATCCGGCCCTGATAAGGGAGGAAACAGAACCGGAGCCGGTGGCTCTCTGAACCTGTTAAAAACAGCACATGGGTAAAAGCCAGACAAGTACGACAGAACTCATACTGCATATTGTTCCCCGGCATTTCTCGAGGCTTAGCTCACCTGCTGCTGTTTGTCCTTGCACTACAAATACCTTTCCAGTATACATTGGTATACATGTATGAATTACATGTAATGGATTATTGCTCAGAAGCAATATCTAAAAAAAGTATTTTGTCATACAGAAAATATTAACCTTTCCATACTTTAACCCTCTAAGTGCCAGAGGGGTACTCAATGCATTGCAAACCAATATGGTATAGAGCTTTTTCCACCAGCAAGGTAGGGAACAGAACTGGAGCCAGTTGCTCCGTTAACTGTTTGAGTGCCATAGAGGCACCCCGGCATATTGCAGAGCATTCCAGAGCACAGCCGAGCACCAAAAGGTGAATGAGTGCACACAATGGAGAACAATTGGGCATCAGAGTTAAGCATATTCACAGACACCCTGAGGGGACCATAAAACATGCTGGTGAGACAGCCCACCACTCCCAGTGTCACACCGCCATATCACAACACATGGCCAGTGCACAGCTCTTCACAGATGGAGACTCTCTGCAGCAAGGAGCCACATGAAGTAAGGGTCTGGGTGGACTGAATTATATAGCGCACAAAGGCATTATACTTAAACATTTACAAATGGTTTCAGGGCATAAAATAATATGAAAACTGCCAGGTGAGTGCTTAGTTTATGTATACAATCTGAAGATAAAGTCACAAAGGCCAGAGTAGAACAACCCGCTCTATGATGCGTCCCAGTCTACATTCCACATCATCATGTCCAACATCTTGCAGGATTGCTTGGATATGTCTATGGCACAAACTTAAGACACCCAAATTGTCTCTCTGGGTCAATGACCATACCTTAGAGATACTTTGTCCTCTACATCTATACCACAAATTGTCTTTCGTTTCCAGTGTAGCTTACTTCATTCTTTTAAATGCCTGCACATTCTGTCCCTGTAAGAGGCTCAGACCCATTTGCAATACTGTGTGAAGCTCAAATAAGTTATCTATGGCACAGACACACGGACTCTTTATGAACAGACAAACAACCTGTAAGGCAATTAAAAGATGATCCAAAGTTTAAAATACAACAAAAAATACAATGCCATACCGCCCAAGTGTCCCTCTTTAGGAGGGACAGTCCCTCTTTTTGACCCAAATCCCTCTGTCCCTCTTTCCCACCCTAATGTCCCTCTTTATTAGGAGATTAGACTATGTGGTATGTATATAAGTGTATCATACTGCTCTACAGCAATAAAACTCACATTAATGTTTGCTTATAAATTAGAATGTGTAAAATAAATAGTCTTGTTATAAGTCATATATTAGATTACACAAGGAGGTTTCAATAAGTCATGAAATAGCCTAGAAATTCTCAGTAATGCCCTGTCTACCAGTCATGCCCACAGCAACAACCCCTTAAAAACAAGTGTCCCTTTTTGGCAATTTGAAATGTTGGGATGTATGCAATGCATGTCATACTTTTATTTTATGGACACCAAATATATAGCAATCACAAACTACTTTCATAAATCACCTAAAATCACCAATTTCCCCCCCAATACACTAAAAATTCTGTGTTCCAATTTCAGTGTGTGTCTCAGTATGGGGATTTAAATCACCTTTTGGGGAAGGAATGGGAAGAAGGGGAGGACGAAAGGGACATAGTACAGGCCAAATAACAGGGGTAATTAATATCCTGAGTTTATTATTATGTAGCTGTTACATGTCTTCTGGAAAACTGCACTAACATTTTGCACACACACACCGCACATACACACACCCCACATACACACACCGCCCTGCGCAAGCACGCACACACCGCGCACGCACACACCGTGCGCACACACACACTGCTCACGCACCAAACGCACGCACCTCCATATACATCCATACAGATCCATGTACACAGGGATATTGGCAAAGCTAGGTCATTTTCTGCTATACTTTATATTACTAAATACAGAAAGAAAATAAAACACGACGAGCAGCTCCTTCCAAAACTGCTAGTAAATATATAATCAGTTCTGAACATCATGTCCATGGGTGTAGACTCATTGTTGATGTATTAAAAGATAAATACCACATATAACTGATTCATAGTGGATAATATGATTTCCTGCCCAGATTAATGTCTTAGGAGATGCTAGTATTTTATTTAGTTGCATTTCACTTGCCAGGCCAAAACTGGGCCATAACAAGCAACCTACAGAATGGCTTGTCAAACCAGTTTATGAGCCTCATAACAAATTAGTTCATTCATCTCCAATGACAAAATAGTAGATAGCTCACAAATAACATGTAAGGTCCAAATTAGTCAATCCTTCTCCATTTCCTTCAAACACCACCTTTTAAAACATCATGAAACACACCTTTTTTGACCATTATGCAACAACCTGAAATATAAACATGGACTCCAGAAATATAGTGGCAAATTGTGAGGACACAGTTTTATTAACTTGGGTGTTGACATTTTTAACAGACCAGAGGGGGATCCCCCTATGTGGTTTTCCTAGTACCCCCTGCATAGTCTAGCTTAGGTGATATGTGCGCTCATTTCTAGACCTTGGGAGATAAAGGGGGAGGCCTTTCAGGCATTTCCTCCCCTACCTTTGCTCCCTCTCCATTGATGCCCATACCAGGGAAGGCGAAAAGGACAGAGATGATCCACCACTACACTGCCTACATTCCTCCCCTCCCGCAATTGTCGTTCTTTTGCTGGCAGGCTAACTACAAAGTACATCTATGCCTGAGCACCTTTACCATCTCAGCCATGGTGCACTGTTGCACCCTGGAAACACCACACCCACTGGGACTTCATGAGTTGCCCTACCACCAAAATTTTTTGCTTTCCTAAGCATGACATCTTCTGGCTCCTGTAGCTATGTACCGATTATGTGTAAAATAGAGAAGTAGGGGAAAAGATGGTAAAACTACTGTTTCCTGGACCCAAGCTCTCCCCTCCTACAGTACCTTCTTCTTCATTCCCATCATCATCTCCCCTTAGTATCCCCATTATCAGAGGGCTAACCCAGTGATGGGGATCTTTGTTGTTCTCCAGCTGATTTACTCTTCCATTTGTATGTTTCCTCAAGATGATTTGCTGCTCCATATTTTGTGTTCTGACAATGTGTCACCTGTTTCAGATGATTCATTTGCATTTTAGTATCCCTTAACCTAGGATTGAACATCAGATAATTACATGGTCAAAACAAAGGAGATGCTATTATAACTAATAAGGATGGGTGGCTGCCTTGCCTTTGGAACCCCCCCTGCCATGGATTCCCCAAACCACTGAGGATCCTTTCCTCCCATGGCAACCCTTGCCCCTACAGTTACCCTACCACCACCCACAGCCCCTTCTGCTGTCTCCATCTCATCTTGCTGCAGCAAGGGAAAGGCTGGGGGTCCGTGATCCTGTCCCTGCCCTGTCCTAGTCTCTACTACACCCTCCTGCTACACCCCTGTTCCCTGACTCTAACCTCCCTCCACCCCATGCCTGTCATCTTTGAGACCTACAGTATCTTGCAGTTGCTGTAGATGCCTAAGGACCCCTTTTTCCCTTACCCCAGGTGTTCTCATGACAGCTGTAACGCTTGTGAAAACACACAGAGGAGGTCCCAGCTGAGGTGCTGGAAGCTTCAGAGCTCTGCATTATCACCTATTGCCCACCACCTCTTCAGGCATCCTGCTAACATATACTCAGACTGGTCTGACACAAATCTCCTTGCACATTGCAGTTGCCACTCCTTGCCTGTAGTTTTTCCTGGAGATTAGGCAAATCTTGCCAGGTGCCTCATCTTCCGTATATTCAGTTGGCAGCTCAGACCTACAAAAAAGCATAAAGAGACAATTAAAGTGTCAGGACGTGTCTTGAAAACTAATCACTCAGCTAAACAAGGACTATAAGCTTACTGTAATGAACCCTGCATAGAATGGAACCTAACTAGGTATAAGCAGAAAGCTACTTGCTCTGTATAGATGGTGAATAAACCCAGAGCAAACCCCAGAGGTGTGTAGGAACCCAAAGGCAGACAGAGCAAGCAAACCCTGTACAGTAAAGCAAACCTCAATATACAAGAATTAGTACCTTGAGGTGCAGGCAATGGAGTGGTCAGGCAGTCCAGGGTCAGCACACATATTCAGCAGTGAGGTAAAAAGGGAGCAGACAGAAGAATGGTCAGGTCATAATCCAGGGTCAATGCACTAGTCCAGCATTGAGATACCAAGGGTACAGGCAGAAGAATAGTCAGGTCGCAATCCAGGGTCAGGACAGGCAGAACTGGTTTTCAAGCGAACAATACAAGCATGGTCAGAAGAAATCAAAAGGGGCACTCTGAATCACTCTTCAGCTTAGTATCAGGAAGCATCAGGCCCATCAAGCACTGGATATTTAAAGGTGACGGTACAATGAAGTCATCATGATGGCAAGTTATGTGATGTGCCACGTCGATGGACAGAACGTGAAAGGAGATAGTGCCCAAACCATTTACCCTAACCCCCACATGGAGCACCGTGCCATAGAGGGAACCTACCTATACTTTGCTGACATAAAGTACTGATACCTGACCCCAGGTAAGCTTCTTTTAGCTTCAATTCCCCTGCACTCTTCTTCCTGCAGCCCTCTCCCTGCCTCCCCCCCTCCCCTTGATACTTGGGCTCCCGGTACTCCCACCAGAGCCAGAGAAGCAGGAGAGAGAGGAGGGGGCGATGCACTAAAGTATGATAAAGGGGTGCTAAAGTAGAGATGACGTCTCAAGTGATAGCACTTCTCCAGTTTCTGTGTTAGTCTATGGAGCCAATGTACTAAGATTTCTCCAACTTTGGAGATCTAAGTACTGTACATAGGCTCTATAGAATAACATAGGAGTTGGAGAAGTGATTTCACTGGAGAAGTAATTTCCACTTTATCACCTCATTATCACCCAGCTCCATGTCCCATAATAGGCTTCAATTATAATCCTGCACCCCCTGGCATTTTAAAAGTGTGGCCTAGGGAAATTTCCATTTTAAAGTTCTTTGCCTAAATAAAATGTTTTTTTCAACTTGCACAGCACATACTGTATGTAGTAACATGTAATCGACTTAGATATCTATATTTTGTTGCAAATGCACAAGAAAAGGTCCCAATAAAAAGTCACACACTACAATATGTTATTTTGTGAGCAATGCAATTTTTTTAGGAGGAATTTGAGTTTTTATGTTTATTAAAATGCAAAAAAGCATTCATCATCATGAGTCATGTTCTGATTTAAAAGTGTTTATTTAAAACAATATTCTTAGAGCTGCCAAATTCAACACAGTGAAAAGATCAGCGATAAAATGGAAACTAAAGGTATATTTCAGCTTCTTGACATTACAGAAACAAAAACTCTTCACATACTAACAGATGTGATTTCTTTTTACACAACCATATTAAGTAAGCCATGGGGATGGGTCATTTTTTAAAATGACAACAGAAAATATGCTCATCCATCTTGGCTCACAAGCATATATAACTGTATTTCTTCATTAATATAATTTTAAATTCAATATTCCAAATTTCATCTCAAGTTTCTTGTTTAACTCCAAAGATGTTACAAAGCATGTTTTTACAATTCATTGAAGAGGTATCTAGAATCCACAGGGTTAACCTGGGAATACCAGAAGGGTAGTACAATTTATTGCTGAGTACTGAATTGCATACATATGTGAAATCAAACATTTAAAGGGATAGTAATACTTCGTTTTAACTTTATTTTATTATGTAGGCATTCAAAAAACATGAAGAATGATATAAGTCTTATGTCTCAAACCTTTATGGATATTCACAAGCAATGTTTCCCCTCCTGCACCTTTTTCCTAGTGTAAGCCATCTCTTCTCAGATGTGAATCTGGTTCTAAGACCAGACAGATAATAGCATAATAGATAATAATAGCATAATAGCATAATAGATAATAATCTTCTTTGTATGAAAAGAATGAAAGCCCTTCCCCCCTTGACAAGTTTTTCAGCTTTTTCCCTTATCTTAATTGAAGATTGTCCCTCTCTGCAGTCTACCTGGGCACCTCCCTTCTGATTTGGCTGAACAGGGGGGGGATACTTTGCTTGTGAATATCTCTTAAACCATAAAGGTTTGAGAGATAAGACTTATATCGTTCTTCATGTTTTTTTAATGCCTACAAAATAAAATAAAGCTAAAACGAAGTATTACTATCCCTTTAAAGTGGACCTATCACCTTTTAACATTCTCACATCAGTGGAGCATCCATCTTGACAGGACTTGAATGACTGTCAGACTGTCAGTATATCATTTTACGCAAATGAGCTAGTACTGGCGAGCAGGGAGAGGCAGATAGCAAGTAGAACTATGTGTAATGTTTTTGTCTTGCTAGCATACCAGCAATTACTAGCTAATTTGCATATACTGAAAAATAAAATTAAATACCTCATAATCTTTTGTCTTTAATGAAAAATGATTGACAAATTTAAATGATTTTGATAGGTCTTACAAAATCACGTTAGTTACAAATATAAGTTTACACTTTAATCATTAGAACACTTTTACATAAAGGATGTCTGTATTTGCTTTCAAATTAATGTTGCTGTTATAATAAGAACATCGTGTCCAATACATTATCTACTTTTTCATTTTTTTTCCAACAGAATTGCTGCTGCACAATAGGTGCCAGAGGAAATACAGAACGCTGTTATTAAATAAAGGCACTGACCTTATCTGCACTAGTTTATGGTCTGTGTGGATTGGCCTTTGAATATGCTAACCTTGGTCTTTTTCAAGAGCTTAAATGATTCCAGCAAAGTGCAAGCAAAGCATCAAATGCCACAAATTGATTTCTGCCATACACTTATTAAAAATCCAGCCCCATGAATGTGCAGCAATCAATATGTCTCCTTACGAGAATGCACCCAACAGAGATAATACTCTAATTGTCTAAGAGCTATTGAATTGTTAATTTTAAAAGCATTTTGGATTTGCTCTTATAGTTTTCATTTCAAGAAAGAAAAATAAAGTATAGAATATTAACTTCAAAGTAATTTGTATTTTGTGTATTAACAGATTCTGTTAAGGAAAGTAAAAGATCTAAAATTATACATTAGGGGCTGTATTCAATAACCTAAAGAGTAAGGATGGGAGAAAACTTCCAAAATTGGTGAAAAATTGCACTTTCCACTTGATGAAAATATTCTCACTTTTTCACCAAGCTCATTGGATTGAAATCAGTGGGAAGACTGAATTTTTCCTCATCACATGGCAGTTTTCTGTTTGTTCCTGCAGTCATATAAAAGGGTGTCAGGCTCTCACAGCAGCCATTCTCTGTTTGTGAGAGTAGAAAGCAGCACACTTCTGAGCTAGAGAAGATAGACAAATAAAGGGGAATTTAAGCTTAGTTTAGGGAGGCTTTTTAGGTAGAACATTTGTTCTCTGTATTAGGGAAGTCTGGAGGTACTCGGGGAGAAGAATGGAGGAAGGAGGTTAACCACAAATACCTCAAAGTTCGTTGTGACTGGCAAGACACAGGCAGCTAGTGTCAAGTTTGCATGCTGATCTTTCTGTTATTGTGCCTGCGCTATGGATGCCTGAGGAAAGAAGTTGTTGATTTTGTTTTTAATTTATTTTTTGTATTTTTTTGATAGTGATAAGATAGGGTCGACAACTTAAAAAAATACATTAAAAATAATAATAAATAAATGCATTTATGTATATATTGGGTGTCAGACAGCTGACTGGGAGCCTGACGTGATATGCGTGACTGAGGCAGACTTGATAGACAGCAGACAACATTGAGAATTTTGTTGAGGACTAAGGCAAAACATCACACTCCATCAGTTGTGTACTGTAGAGAGTAAAAACATGCACAGTATTTGAGTAATGTCCAGAAAACACATAAGGGGGAGGGGGAAAGGTGGAGCAGTGCAGAACATGGGAGTAAAGTGGTAGTTCAATAACTACAGCCATTGTTGTTGCAATGTGTGCAATAAATTATGATGATCCCTCTCTTCCCTGGGAGGAAGCAGTTTGTCAAGGTCCCACTTAAAGTTCCACCACCCCCAGCACCAGTACAAAAAAAAAATATAAAAAGAATACTGAAGAAGACCATGATTCACATTCTAGTGTTGATGGCAATGGCATAATGGAGGAAGGTGTAGCAGCTGAACCAGCTGCTGAATCTAACAGTGAGACAAAGAAGCACCAAAACATCTGTACTCAAAGTAGTAGTGAACTTTGTGAAAGTAAAAAGAATTAAGGTAATGGGCAGGAAGTGCAATGCTGATGCTAAGGATGTCCTAATGATGACTGATTATGATGATGATGATGATGATGATGCAGATATAGAATATATATGCCTTCAGCATCCTCCTCTTCTTTAGATACAGATGAAGTTGAGAGTGAGAGATATGATGACATGGCAAGAAAGTTAGCAGAAAAGCAAAGGCTAAATCTCCCCCCACTGAAAAGGAGCACTGTTCCTGTCTATAAACTGTTTGAGAAAACCAGTGGAAACTCTGACCCTGGACAAGCAAATATAGCAAAAATCATCCTGTCAGTCATCATCAGCATTATCACTGCTTAAAAGTCCAAGTCCCACTCAGCCACACACACTTGTGCTGAGTAACCAGTTGCAACAACAACAGCAACGCAGGTTATTAATATGCACAACCATAGTTATGACAAGTGCCTTTGCTGCTGCTGGAAGTGCTACACCTTTGATACCTAGTAGTAGTAGCAGTGAAACTGCATCAACATCTAGCCCTTCAGTCCACGAAGTCCACAGTATGGAGATATTTCACTCAGGGTCCAAAAGCTAAACATGTTGCTATCTGTTGTCTGTGCAAAAGGCATGTGAGCAGGGGGAAGCAGGCTCACACTTAGGCAGTGGCACCTACTCTTTGAGATGCCTCCTGAAGCACAACCACAGGTCTGACTGAGAGACACACTATTTTGGCTGTCTATCACCTCCCCTCTACCTCCTCTCTTGTGCTTCATTCCCTCCTTTGTCCTCAGTGAGTCCCAAATATTTATGTAATCTGGCACATGCTCTTCCCAATGCGCATCAGGTCACATGAAGATTTACAAACCAAGAGTAATGGATTGTGGAATTGTTGCAGAGGACAATTTAAATACACATAACTTTCTTGGAGGTGAGAGTTCCACTTTAAATTAACAGTACCATTTGGCTGTATATACATTGGGCATAATATAAAAACTGAACATTTCAACAATATATAAACTGATAAATAAACCAGCAACCATATACTAGAGTATTGTGATTGCATTGAACCACACACTGACATAATGGGTGTGGCCAGCAAGGATTAGGCATCCCTCATCAGCGAGGAACTGTGGTAGGAAAGTCCCACCAGGGAAGTAAAGTATGAGGCCATTTTAAACACACAGCTGTGATAAATATGCCCACACAATTATCCAGTCATATATTTTTTATATTGCATTGATACAGACTATCACACATCACAGGCTGGCAGATATATATTCTGACATATTTTTATGCAGAGTGACAGACTGACTGACACATACTTACATAGATTATAAGTCCTTTACAACAAAGAGACACAAACTGTCACAAAAACTGGCAGAAATTTAGATGGAAATACTGACTTAAACTTGCAGACATTTGGATAGAAATACTAACATGTATACTACTAACAGATATACTGGAAGGCATTTAGACAGACAGACACACTGCAAACATAAAACATTTGGACATAGACTGACAACATTTAGACAGATTTATTGACACACAACCTGACAGACATTTAAAAAGCCATTTTCCTAACAAATTAGGCAGTAAACTGGCACACAAACTACATACTGAACAAACACTGAAAGCAAACACATATTCCAGGCCTGAACCTGGCTTCTCCTACCAAGTGATCCCAACAGAGGCAGAGCCCAATACTTCTCTCCCCTCATATAAAATACAGAGAATATCTCCATCATGAAGATAATGGCATAAAATGAAGAGGATCTAGAGCATATCTGTCAAGAATTTGGCCCTCCTTAGAGATATATTTT
Source organism: Rhinophrynus dorsalis (assembly GCA_037306005.1). NCBI lineage: Eukaryota > Metazoa > Chordata > Amphibia > Anura > Rhinophrynidae > Rhinophrynus > Rhinophrynus dorsalis. The sequence continues at coordinate 247,399,651 of CM074723.1, forward strand.
AAGTGTCCTGCAGCCAAGCATCTAGGTGTTAAAAGCCGCAGGTAGATCAATTGAATTTTTTCTTCAATTCACTTTAACCCTCTGAATTCCAGAGAGGAGTCAGATAACATCCCACCAGTATGCATATGTAAATATAAAACAACTGTAAATGTGTAATGAGCAGACAACATTTGCAACTGTATACTGATGGCTTATTATATGGTTGCCCTATTAGCCACATGAAAAATTGAGTGTGGACACCTTGCATTAAGTGATTGTTTTACTTTTAGATGTTTTATGCACATTATCTTTGCTTTTACTTTTCCTAAGATACTTAGATTTTAGCACTTTTATTCTGTCATAATATGACTTTAGTTATTTACTTACTTATTTATATATCTTGCTTTCTGATAACAATTTTTGGAGGATTTGTTTTGTATTATATTATTGGGGTCTTATTTTGATTTGCTTACCTGGCCTAGGCCTGCCTGTAATCATGGAATAATCCAGACCTCGTGGATCTTGTAGTGGTGGTAGGATAGGCCTACTAAAAACAGGTCAGTTTTTATCATAAGGATATTAGCTATATTATTTATTTATGAGTAATGTTAAGTGTTTATAACTTAGTGTTTCTTCAGAAGAAATTTAATCAGGGGCAATTTAAAATTTAGGATAGTTGGTAATATGCATACTTGGGAACTATCTGGATCTGGCCAAGGGACTGTTTTTTACAGTTAACTGTTTGGTCTCTGGGAACAAAGACTGATTCTCTGGTGGCGGGGGTTTCATCTGAAACCCTGCCCACTTTTTCATTTTTGTATCCTGGTCCTCTTACTTCCTGCCCACTTCTCCTTTTTCACCTCCCTTTTCTGCCCACTTCCCACCTACTTCCCACCTATTTTATGACATAAGAATGATAAGGCCTGCCTGCACAATTAAGCCATGCCCCTTTATGACACAAATTGAGTAATTTACATCTCCCCTGGTCACAGCACATGAGCCCCCTTGGGGGGCTCAACAGGAAGAAGTTCCCATGTACAGTAATATGTACTGGATAGGCCAAACTATGCAACAAAATCCTACTTTTTAAAAAAAAAAATATAAAATATATGCTCCACACAGGGTTCACATTTGGGTAGTTTGCATGGAGCAGCACAGGATTGTTTTTTGTTTTTCAGTGAGTGAGTGACTGAGATCTAAACTGACAAAGAAGATTTTTATTTAAGGAAGTTATTCTGTACTACAACAATAGACATATATTCTTTACAGAATAGTGAATCAAGAACGTCCTTTTCTGGTTACTGAGGCTGATATACTACAAATAACTACAAAGAACTGATTTCTGAGGGCTAGATACTCCATTAGTGAAAACTGGCAACTGCCTAGAACACCAAGTTTTGAGGGGATACTCCAGCTGTACTGGTCACACCCACATTCTGAGTTGCAGGAATGTCCAATGCAGTCCTAATAACACTTGCTTATGGAGGGCAGCTTGTTTACTAGTTTACACAAACACTAAGTAGCAATTATTTAACCCCTTGTGTAAGTATATGGGTGAGTGACAATAAAGCTTGCCAAGTTGGATGACGTATAATGCCAATCTGACTAATGCAAAATATATATAGATGTCCCAAACGAACCCCAAAAAAGATTGTGGTGATTAGCTGTTTGGAGAATGACAATCTCTATGTAGCAAACTATTTAGTGTTTGAGTGTTGTCATCAAAAAACAACTCTAACCCTCCATCTACACAAGAGTATAGTATATAGTATTTAGAATAGGTGAATGCTAGATATAAAATTTGAAACAATCAAAAAAGTGATAAAATATTAGTGAAAACAAACAGGTACTTACAATTAGCAAGAAAATAATAACGACACAAGATATTCCATGTTGTGTCTCCCAATAATTACGGATTCAAAGCATATATACAGTATCTCACATAAGTGAGTATAACCCTCACATTTTTTTAAATATTTTTATTTTATCTTTCAAGTGACAACACTGAAGAAATGACAGTCTGCTACAATGAAAAGTAGTGCGTGTACAGCATGCATAACAGTGTAAATTTGCTGTCCCCCTCAAAATAACACACAGCCATTAATTTCTAAGCCTTGGCAACAAAAGTGAGTACACCCCTAAGTGGAAATGTCCAAATTGGGCCCAAAGTGTCAATATTTTGTGTGGCCACCATTATTTTCCAGCACTGCCTTAACCCTCTTGGGCATGGAGTTCACCAGAGCTTCATAGATTGCCACTGGACTCCTCTTCCACTCCTCTATGACGACATCACAGAGCTGGTGGATGTTAGAGACCTTGCACTCCCCCACTTTTGGTTTGAGGATGCCCCATAGATGCTCAATAGGGTTTAGATCTGGAGACATGCTTGGTCAGTCCATTACCTTTACCCTCAACTTCTTCAGCAAGGCAGTGGTCATCTTGGAGGTGTGTTTGGGGTCGTTATCATGTTGGAATACTCCTCCGACAGGAGGGGATCCTGCTCTGCTTCAGTATGTCACAGTACATGTTGGCATTCATGGTTCCCTCAATGAACTGTAGCTCCCCAGTGCCGGCAGCACTCATGCAGGCCCAGACCATGACACTCCCACCACCATGCTTGACTGTAGGCAAGACACACTTGTCTTTGTACTCCTCACTTGGTTGCCGACACACACGCTTGACACCATCTGAACCACAGGACATGGTTCCAGTAATCCATGTCCTTAGTCTGCTTGTCTTCAGCAAACTGTTTGCGGGCTTTCTTGTGCATCATCTTTAGAAGAGGCTTCCTTCTGGGATGACAGCCATGCAGACCAATTTGATGCAGTGTGTGGCATATGGTCTGAGCACTGACAGGCTGATCCCCTCACCCCATCAACCTCTGCAGCAATCCTGGCAGCACTCATACGTCTATTTCCCAAAGACAACCTCTGGATACGATGCTGGGCACAAGAATTCAACTTCTTTGGTCGACCATGGTGAGGCCTGTTCTGAGTGGAACCTGCCCTGTGAAACCGCTGTATGGTCTTGCCCACTGTGCTGCAGCTTAGGTTCAGGGTCTTGACAATCTTCTTATAGCCTAGGCCATCTTTATGTAGAGCAACAGTTCTTTTTTCAGATCCTCAGAGAGTTTTTTGCCATAAGGTACCATGTTGAACTTCCAGTGACCAGTATGAGAGAGCGTGAGAGTGATAACACCAAATTTAATACACCTGCTCCCCATTCAAACCCGAGACCTTGTAACACTAATGAGTCACATGACACCGGGGAAGGAAAATGGCTAATTGGGCCCAATTTGGACATTTCCACTTAGGGGCGTACTCACTTTTGTTGCCAAGGTTTAGACATTAATGGCTGTGTGTTGAGTTATTTTGAGGGGGACAGCAAATTTACACTGTTATACAGGCTGTACACTCACTACTTTACATTGTAGCAGAGTGTCATTTCTTCAGTGTTGTCACATGAAAGATAAAATAAAAATATTTACAAAAATGTGTATATTGATTAGAGCAGGATTGTTTTTTCTTTTGCTTTTGCTCTAGGTTTTTCTCAGTTTAGAGATTTGGAGAATCCCTTCTTTCCTTCCTGCTTTTCATATCTTAATAACTTGGCATCTTAATTTTATTTAAACTGTATTTGTTTGTAGATATATGGGGCTCGATTTAAAGGCAGCCGTTATTAAAAAAAATCACTAACGGGTGCGTTAAGTGTCATGTTGCAATTCAAAAATCCGTCTAAAGAACAGCTAACGGCAGTTTCACAATCCTTACAGCCGATACACTTACGTGCATTCAGACATATGGAACAACATATCCCAGAGCTATTCAAAGGCTTGCGGTACTGCTAACGGCTGAAAAAAAGACACACCTAACGCCTAAAAGTTAAGACCCACTTTTCTCGCACGTTAGACACTTAACGGCCTAAACAAAACACCCGTTACATAGGAAAACACACAAAATGCTTACCGCACAACCATGTAAATGGGAAAATTAACCCGTGCAATGCCAAAACAACACAAAAACATGCACACACAACACAAATCACTACACACACAACAACAACCAACACCACAGGGACAACGACACACAAAAAAACAACAACACAACACAGCATGGCACGGAACAATGGGGGTTATCACACAAAGCGGACACCTGCAAATACAAGCTCGCCTGGGCAACATCAACACGCGACCTGCACCCCACAAATGCACACCCGCAAATGGCACACACAGAACAAGCACAACACACCACATCTTATAACACACACACACCTGCTAACACTTACCTGGACAAAAACAACTCACCATTGGTCAGCACTCACCTCATCACCACACCTACACAACTCCCTAGCAAGTACTTAAAGGGACAACTCAACACACTCACTTGTGGCTTGTTTTCCACTCAGGGAGGGAGAGAGAGAGAGAGATAGATAGAGACAGATAGAGAGAGCAAACAGTATGTTGGGTTACATATCGTTGCGAAGGCTGCGGAGAAGGCGTGCAAGGGAGAGAGCTGGGGAACATCAGCAACCTCCAAGCACGCCTCATCAACAGCCTCCACCTGTTGCAAGTGAGGAGGCTCTGGCTCAGCAGCCACACAGGAGCCCATCCCCATCCGGAGGACACCTGCCTGCAGATGCACAGCTGCAGCAACAGGATGCTCCCCAGCTGCCACAGGGACCCCTGCAGCAGCCCAGGATGCATAGACGACCACCAAGGCCCAGGGTATACCGCCCAAGGGTCACTCTCTTTGGAATGACCGATGACGAGGTTATTGATCGCTACAGGTTGAGGCCACACAGCATCATAGCCCTGTATGAGGTCATCAAGGAGCAGGTGGATCCCATATGCACCCATAACCATGCTCTAACTGGCCTTCAAAAACTCCTGTGTGCCATACACTTCATGGCAAGTGGCGCCTTTCAGTCGACAGAGGGTTACGCATCTGGCATGTCCCAGGCCACATTCTCCAGGGTGCTGGCCCAGGTCTTGCCAGCCCTCAAAGCCAAGGCCAGTACCTACATACATTTCCCCATCACCGATATGGAGTGGACACATCTGAAGCAGGGCTTCTATGCAAGGGGAGGCATGCCCAGGGTCATGGGTGCAATAGATTGCACCCATGTCCGTATCAAAGCACCAGCACGTCAGGGACATATGTTCCTGAACCGCAAAAACTTCCACTCCATGAATGTGCAGATGGTGTGTGACAGCAACCTGGCCATCATGAATGTCTGTGCGAAATTTCCCGGGAGCTGTCACGATTCACCTATACTCAGAAATTCATCTGTGCAGAGGGATTTCGAAAATGGGACCTATACAGGCGGATGGCTTCTGGGTGAGTTAACAGCACCAAATGACACCACATACACATGTGCTAGTACGTTCACCACAGAAAACATCATTCACACAATATGTGCTCCTTGTCACACCATGTCACTCACTTTCCACAGGTGATGCTGGCTATGGATGCAAGCCAATGGCTCCTCACCCCGGTCGCCAATCCCCAAAACGATGCCCAGGAACGATATAACCAGGCTCATGCCAGAACACGGAATGCCATTGAGCGGACCTTCGGCCTCCTCAAGTCCCGATTCCGATGTCTGGACCAATCGGGGGGAGCATTGCAGTATGCACCAGGCAAGGTCTGCGACATCATCGTGGCATGTGCCATCCTACATAATATCGAGGTGGACACCAGACTCATCGACAATGTCCATCCCCCACCCAGACCTGAAGACCCTGTGGATATCGTTGAGTGTGAGGAAACCCCAACAGGGATGCAGACAAGGGACAGATTGATCAGGGATCACTTCTGCTGTGAGTATAATACATGTATGCACACAATCCATGCATACACACCCACCACAACACACATGTTCTGTTTCACCCCACAGGATCAGTGACACAGCCCTGACACTGGCTGCAGTATGGGCCACCAGCATCAACTATTCCGTGGACCAGTCAGATTGGGCCTAGAGATTCCGAATACATCTGACAACCTGTCGTCCATGTTGATACTGCTACCTCAAGGATATCATGCATGCCCCCCTGGAAACCAAGGTACAACACTTTAACCTTGTGCAGCATATCCCACAGCTCCCTAGGCACCAACTAAAGTGTTCTGCTAGGATCAGACCCATAGCAACCATGGTACCCCTGTAGCGAGAGAGTCTCATCCAAGCCAATGCATCGGATAGCACTCTGTCATATAAGGGGTTCAGGGGGCATTCGTGGGGACATGGGACCAGTAGCTTGCTACAGTTGAAGAAAGCAGCAGAGGGGTGGATCGACAGTAATAGTGTGTTACACAACATGGAGCTCATGAAATGTGGATCATATCTCCATGGACACCATGCTGCCCTGTGTGTGTGTGTGTGCAGTGATATGTGCCCCAGAAAGAAATACACACATTAACAAATATGTCCTACTAGCTCTATGAGCCAAACATATTTGGGCTGTCTCTGACAGTGGCAGCCCAAATATATTGTTGTCAGGAAGCTATTAGGACATATTTGTTGATGTGTGTAACCATGTCAGGGGCAAATATCCCTAAGGATGGTTAACATCCCCTTAGTTCCCCCCATGATGGTTCATAGACCAGTACACAACACATTACAAAGCAGTGGTTTGTGTAGACTTATGTAACGGGAAAGATTAAGAGGATCATGATGTTGTAGCTGTTGCATGACGATCACTTCGAGGGTGATGTTCCAAATCCTGTCCTCTTGTCCCACAGGCATCCATAGCACGATCCATCCTTGAACAGAGGAGTTTCCATATGACTGGACTTAAGTCTGGACAACACTTCCATGAAGCTCACCCCTTGGTGTTTCAAGTGATTGTGTTGGTGATGCAATGTTTGACCTGATGTTCACAGCAACCTCTACTGGAACATTCACATATGGACACAAATTAATGTGTGTACTAACATCCAGGTATCAGACCTGTACAGTAAGACTGCTCATACACAGATGCCAAACTATGTGGACAACACATGAGCAGTTCACTAGCATTTCTAATGTATTCCTATTTAGTTCAGATGTACCTTTTTGTGCTCATACAAGTGTTTAATGCATATTGGCTAAATACACAAGAAACATCACTACTCAATCCATGTCTGTATGAATGAATGTTGGATCAAACACCTGTCAATGTGGAACCGTACCCAAGGCTAGAGTATCCCTCATACAAAGGAAGGCATGATTTACATCACAGGAGTCCACTAGTTGCCTGACCATGAGTTGACTTTGTGATGTATACATGCCATGACATGATGGCAGTGATACACTGATGTGTGTTGTGAGTGATTAGCTGGTGATACAGGGGACACACTTCCACTGTGATGTGATGTCCCCGGTTTGTGTGTTGCTCAATATAATCAATGTCCTGAGATTGCTGTAGGTTGTCATATCTCAGTACATGGGCTACATCAACAAAAACAACCATGTGGACAAGTGTTATCACTGGTGAAGTGTGTTACAACCTTAGTTAAACAACAACACAACTTAAAGGGATAGTAAACCTTGAAAATAAGTTTATTTCACATTGTAGCCCTTTAAAAAACATGAAAAATGATATAAGTCTTATCTACCAAACATATATGGTTTGGGAGATAAGACATATCATTTTACATGTTTTTTTAAGGGCTACAATATAGAATGAACTTATTTTCAAGGTTTACTATCCCTTTAATACATAAGCCAATTCTCAGCCTAAGGTTCCAATGTGCGTGCTACACAATGAAATCTTAGGAAGATCATTGGGTTATGCAGTAACTAAGGCTGTGATTCAAACTCCTGTTGTGCAACTGACTTGCTGGAGAACACAATGCTCACCCTAGGATCACAATGTGTAACACACACATTGAGATCCTAGGGTGTAGATTGTGTTCCCCAGTATGTCAGCTGCACAATAGAATTTTGATTTAAAGACCACATTGATGCATGTTCCATCTGTCATGCTTGTTATTTCCCTGCTAAGTCGCATAGCTGTTTGCTTGGTTTTCCCCTCAAACACAACAATTCATGCAGACGAATGTTCAGTGTTGCACCAGTTGTTGTGCTAAGGGGTATGTTCTGATCAAATCTGACACACATCATGGCCATGTAACACTGTTGTGTTATATGGCTACAGGGATGGGTTGCCAGGTGAATTTGGACAACGGTGTGGGTGTGTGTGAACCCATGTTGTAACATCACACAAACATTTCCCCCAGGCAGGAGTTGAGTTCACTGCATTGTTTGGCAATGCATTGGAGACAACCCTGCCACCCAATCTATAAGTGAATACACAGCAGATCAGACAGGATTCAAAAGCACAATTTTCATTTATTGAGGGGGCAGATGACAGGTTGGGCCTTTCATTTTTTTTTTTGGGGGGGGGCCTTAGACTTGGTGCCAGAGGTGGATGTCCTGGCTGATTGCCTTGTCACCCTCTGTCCCCTAGGTGTGGCTTCTGGGGTAACACTGGAAGGGGTGGTGGGTGCAGTGGACCCCTCTATGGAACGCAGTTTCTCCCTCTCCATCCTCAGGTTCTCCCTGCGGTTAATCTCTCGCGAGCACCTGTGCAAACATGTCCATCATCCCCGTATGGATCTGGTGGAGTTGTGTGTTCCCCCTGGCAACCTCTGACTCCAGAGCTTGGATTCTGGTCTCCAACCTGTTCGTGTTCCTCCGGGATTCCCTCCAGTTCCTCGTGAGGTTGTCGTTGGTGGCGTGGGTTGCCCGGAGCTGTCCTCTTTGAAGGGCCATGCACTCAGCCTCCAGATCTGTGGTGCGTTGACTGCTGGAGATGGGAGTGGCCGGTGACACACGTGCTGTTTCTCAGCTTCAGCTTTCTCCTCAACCTCTGTTTCCCCAGCTTCAGCTGTCTCCTCAGCCTCTGTTTCCCCAGCTTCAGCTGTCTCCTCAGCCTCTGTTTCCCCAGCTTCAGCTGTCTCCTCAGCCTCTGCTTCCACAGGTTCAGCTGTCTCCTCAGCCTCTATCTCCCCAGCCTCTGCTGTCTCCTCTGCTGGTACTGGGTGTGCTGTGGCTGCTACTGCTGTTTGTGTTGGTGGAGTGACTTGCACAGACGGTGTGTGGGTGCCCACCACATCAAGGGACCCACTGCTGCCCACTGATGTATGTGCTGGTTGAGGTGGTGGGGTGAACAAGTCCCTTGGCTGAGGGCGCTGGGGCTCCCCAATCAGGCCCAGGTGTTGGTAGTCAAGTGGCTAAGGGTCATACCTTGGCCAGTGGTAGGTGCTTGGCCCCCACCTGGGATCATACCTGGGGCCATGCTGGGGAGCCATCCAGGAGGGTAGATCCATCTCGGTGGAATATGGCCCATATTGGCTGGTGGCCACATTCCCGGGCAGCCATTGCCTCCCTGGTGGTGGTGGTGCTGCTGCTGGAGGGTAGTAGCTCCCGGTGGTAGTGGGATGCATCCATCTCTCCCCCTGAATCCAGCCGCTGTACATTTGTGGAGCATCCTGTGGTGGGGCAGGCAGTTGAGGGGCAGGCAGTTGAGGGGCAGGCAGTTGAGAGGCAGGCAGTTGAGAGGCAGGCAGTTGAGAGGCAGGCAGTTGAGGGGCAGCCAGTTGAGGGGCAGCCAGTTGAGGGGCAGCCAGTTGAGGGGCAGCCAGTTGAGAGGCAGCCAGTTGAGAGGCAGGCAGTGGTGATGCAGCCAGTTGGGGAGGAGGTGTGGTGGTTGTAGACGGTTCCAAGTGGCTAGTCCCCTCCTCTGTATACTCCTCACTGGGTGGTGTGGTCGGCTCCTCCACGGGCTCCTGCTGCGATGGAGGCCCATAAGCTGTGTGGAGAATTGAGATTGTGTGATTAGTAAAAGTAGCCATGATGGGATTAATGGGATACTAATACATGAAATGCAGAAAGGGAAATATATGTTTTGTGGTTTATCACCCTGAGTGAAACAAGGGTACTCCCACTGCTGGAGGGGGTTTTTGTTCAAAAAGTCTCCCAGCTCAGAATAGAATTGCTTTGGTGCTATATCCCAGTGGCCTGATGTTGTACATTGGCACTGTTGCTACATTATCCTATGAGAATTTATTGCGTCTGGACGTAAGCTGTCCATAGGATGGTCTAGCAACATCGCCATTGTAGAGTTCCAGGCCACTGTGATATTGCCCCTGGAGTAGTCAACTATGAGCTGTGCTACATTTTGAATGAAACACCTTTGAGCAGTGGGAATACCCTTGTTTTGCTCGGGGGATGAACCCTGCAATATATTTTTCTTTTCACATGTTAGGTATTACTATCCCTTTAACGGAATAGCAATGGTTAATTTCACCATGATGTAATATTGTAGGCATTGTAAGAGATAGATGTGGATCGATGTTAGTCCTTTCCCTCCAACCCACATGGTTAGACAGATATTGCTCTATTTGACAGTCATTTTGACATGTTTGACAGTCATTTCACCACACGGAGGCTCTTCAGCAGAGCCTAAATTGCCCCAATCAGAGATGTAAACTTCATTGGAGTGGTGAACATAGTGTGCTTGCAAACCTGGCACACTTTGTTGACCATCTCAAAGATGTATCCATCTCTGAATGGGGCAATTTAGGCTCTGCTGAAGAGCCTCCGTGTGGTCTAATGACTGAAATCTCCAGCTGTCAAATAGAGCGATATCTGTCTAACCATGAGGGTTGGAGGAATAGGACTAACATGGATCCACGTGTTGGTGAAATTAACAATTGCTATGCCATTACAGTTACATACAAGGAGAAATGGTCATATATGCATGTGGATGTGTACCTTTCATATGGATATGAATATATCCTTTCCAGATATGAAGCCAGAGATCATTTCAGTAGGTGTGATTGCCTTACTGGCTATATATGTGCACCCATCAAAATATACATTGGATTGATATGATGGATATGAACATACCTCGTATATCCCATCTACGTAGAGTGGGATATACTAGGTATGTGTATTTGGATGGTATCAATGTAAGTTAGTTTCTGATGGATGCACGTATCTGGCCAGTAGGGCAATCACAGGCAGTGAGATGATCTCTGGGTTCACATCGTGTTGGGACATATTTTGAGCCATTTGAAAGGTACATATCTGACCATTTTCCTTTGTGTGCATATCTTTTTTGAACAGATGTGCAGTGGGAAGCAAGTGTTATTCAACCCTATCTTCTTAGCTGATCCCGTCCAATTCACAATTTTTCATTACTTGACAGGTGACTCTCTGGTTGTCAGGATCATATCCTATGCATTGCATTGTAGGGCATGGGATACCACCCTGGCAATCAGAGATTGATGAACTGGACAGGATCCTGTCCATGTCGTGTGTTCCAGTTGAATCCTGAAGGGCAACAATTACGCCAGTAGTGAGGGATATCTCTGATTGAGGCCTGTTTTTCTTTGAGTATGAGCCCATCCATCCTTCTGAGTGAGGCAACCATACTCAATCCGAGATATCTATCATTCATGGCCTGTTGGTGACCAAGGTACAATGGGTGATATTTGGTTCCCATGTGTATCCTGCAAACAGTGTCTGGTGTACCATCCATCCATGGCATCAGCACCCCTGAGGATCCATGTGGGAATCAGATGTGAGATATGTCATTTGAAGTTAGAGTAAATGATTGCAGACACAACACCAAGGCCTACTTTTCCCCCCTTTAATTCTGGGGTATTGCTTGAGGCCTGTGTGTTACACATACAAGCAGTTATTCTCAGTGACACTGTGATGTGTGACCTGCTCCATCCTTTTTGTGATTCAGTAAGCGGTGTTGTCGACATGATGGAGTGTACATGATGCTGACTTCTCCAGTGATCTCATTTCCCCATTTCCAGTGTTTTCTATGGGGTGTATACGATGGGACCTTAGCAACTTGATTCATGTTATTGCATATTCTCCATAGGCTAACACTGGTATTGGTGAAATGAGGATGTGTAAGGGTGAATTTCTCTCCACCATCTGTTTGTTACCGCTTAGTGAATGTCCCCTGTGTAGCATGTGATCGTTGGCCTATTGACTTGATTGTTGTCTGGTTAACCCTTTGAGTCAGAGAGGGGTTGCCAAAGCATTGTTGATCGATGCATTGATGATCCCTCTAGCACTCAAGGGGTTAAGTGCTGACATCCCAGTGGGGACATAGGTGACATTGTGTGTGAACAGTGATGATCTATGACAGTCGGCATTTTGAACAGCATGGTTTGTGTATTGTGTGTGATGAGCACAGCGACAGGAGGGTTGAAGTAGGACTTGGACAGGTTTGTTCCAAGTTGGACCTTGATATTTGTCCTTGTGTTGTGTCCTGTTTTTAACCCTCAGGGTGCTGTGTTGGTGCAGTTGTGTGCATGAATGATGGGCATGTGTTGAGGTGTGACTGTATGTGCAGCTGGTGTTGGTTGCTGTAGTGTGTTGTTCTGTAGTGTTGCACTTACCGGTAGTGTGGAGGCTCCTCTCATCCCCAGTGTCAGCTCCTCCAACAACCCCCTCGATCAGGGTTGGGGACATATTCTGCCGCACCATCTCCTCCCAGCCGCAGAAGGTGATAGGGACAGGTGGGCCACCTCCAGTGCCTCGGGCGTGCTTGGCGAGTTCTGAGAGCTTGTTCTTGACCACCCTCCGGCAGTCGCCCCATCGCTTTTTGATGGACTCCACGTCCCGCCTGCATGGAGCCACCGCGTTGACCCGGCTGCAGATCTGGTTCCAGGCTGCCTTCCTCCTCTCTGACAGGCCAGGGACCTTCGCTGTCGGGTGGAGAACACTCTGCCTCTCCAGGACAGCTTCCACAAGAGCTGTGTTCTCCTCCTCTGTATACTTTGGGTCTCTGATCCTGGCCTCGTCACCTCCGGCATGGGATGACTCAGAGCCGGAGTGCCCTGCCTGGTCTGACCCTGACTGTGTGGGGTGCTCCCCAGCAACTACCCCTCGTCCCACTGCAGGTTCTGTCCCTGTCCTGCGTGTTCCTGCTCTTGTGGGCCGGGTCCCCCTCCGCCCTGCGGATCTCCCTCTCCCACCCCTGCTCTGCTGGGGGATCCCCTCCTGAGCTTCCTCCTCCTCCACTACTCTACCCATCCCTCTCTCCTGTCCTCCTCTCCTTGCCATCATTCACCCAGTCACACCCAGGCACTCCCACAGGCCCTCACAGACACACTCAATCCAGTCACTCTCTGTCACACACTTTCATTCCCAGATTCACACTGTCAAAATAAAAAATAAAATGTGTAAGGTATTATGAAAAAAAAGGACTATGTTTATGTATGTGTTTGTGTTTGTATGTGTGTATGTAATATGTGCAAAAGTGTAATATGTGTCTAGTAGTGATGAGCGAGCACCCCAATGCTCGGGTGTTCGGGTGCTCTGACCGAGCACCCCCTGAGGCTCGAGTGCTCGGCCGAGCACCCGAGCCCCATTGAAGTCAATGGGAGGACTCGAGCATTACACCAGGCACCCCCTGCTCTGATGAGGGGAAGGTGCCTGGTCCATAGGAAAAGGGCAGAAAATTATGGAAACACCACAGAAATGGTTCAGGGACAGCATAGGGAGGATGTCTGGATGCATCTTGGACTCCAACGTCGCTGCTGGGAACGATCTTTCGCCCGTAGTACGCCATTTTTACAGACTGACCATAAAACACACAAAAAGGAAAATAAAAACGACTTTAGGCGAAAAATTGTTACCAAACAATATTTGCTGTATATTTACTTGTATATCATTTGCAAATTATCCCAAAAATTTCCTTGATTTTCGGAAGTGAGGCCATGATTAAGAGGGAAACGTGCGCAGAGGCAAATTCTCCCAAAAATTTCCTTGATTTTCAGAACTGAGGCCATGATTAAGAGGGAAACGTGCACAGAGGCAAATTCTCCCAAAAATTTCCTTGATTTTATTGAACTGAGGCCATGATTAAGAGGGAAACGTGCGCTGAGCTGACCATCTAAAACATTATGGGTGAGGGTCTGCTGCAGAGCTGACCATCCTAAACATTATATGCGAAGGCCCGCTAGTGAGCTGACGCTATAAAACATTATATGAGAGGGCCCGCTAGAGAGCTGACCCAATAAAACATTATATGAGAAGGCCCGCTGGTGAGCGGACCTATATAAAAATTGGCAAACAGGGCCCGCTGGTGAGCTGGCCCTATATAAAAATTATATCACAGGGCCCGCTGGTGAGCTGGCCCTATATAAAAATTATAGCACAGGGCATATGGAAGAGGAGGAGGAGGATGAGAAGATTAAGAGTCAACCATATACCCGTTTTTTGGGTGGAAGGGGTGAATGGGAATACAGAGTATTCACATCATTGTAAATAACATATATAAAGTGAGTTTATGTTCCCCCGGGGCTTTCCTCCAGTGGAGTGGAGAAGTCAGGGGAAATCCAGGCCTTGTTCATTTTTATAAGTGTCAACCTATCAGCATTCTCGGTGGAAAGGCGGATACGCTTATCTGTTATGATGCCACCAGCAGCACTAAATACCCGCTCAGACAGAACGCTGGCGGCAGGGCAGGCCAGCACCTCCAAGGCGTAGAGTGCCAGTTCATACCACGTGTCCAGCTTGGACACCCAGTAGTTGTAAGGCACAGAGGGATCATTGAGGACGCTGACACGGTCTGCTACGTACTCCTTCACCATCTTCCAAAACTTTTCCCTCCTTGTGACACTAGGCTGCGCATCAGGGTGAGGGTGCTGGCGGGGTGTCATGAAGGTGTCCCACGCCTTGGAGAGTGTTGCCCTGCCTTTCTCGGAACTGCTGTGTGCTCCCCTTTTCTCCCCTTCTCGGTTGGCCAAGGTAGCACGTACTCTGCCGCCAGCGTTGTCAGATGGAAAATTTTGGAGCAATTTTTCGACAAGAACCTTCTGGTATTGCAACATTTTGCTTGTCCTCTCCACCGGAGGAATGAGAGATGAGAAATTCTCTTTGTAGCGGGGGTCCAGAAGGGTGAACACCCAGTAATCCGTGTTGTCTAAAATGCGTACAACGCGTGGGTCACGGGAAAGGCAGCCTAACATAAAGTCAGCCATGTGTGCCAGAGTACCAACAGTCAAGATTTCGCTGTCCTCACCAGGAGGATGACTCTCAATATCCTCATCCTCTTCCTCCTCTTCTGCCCACCCACGCTGAAGAGATGGAACTAAAGTTCCATGGCTACCCTCTGTAGCGGAGGCAACCGTGTCTTCCTCCTCCTCCTCCTCCTCCTCCTCCTCCGCCTCCTCCAATTGTCGCTGAGAAGACGAAGTGAGGGTGCTCTGGCTATCACCTTGTGTAAGCTCTTCCTCCCCCATTTCCACCTCTTCCACATGCAAAGCGTCGGTTTTAATTGTGAGCAGCGAGCGTTTCAGTAGACACAGAAGTGGGATGGTTACACTGATAATAGCGTTATCGCCGCTCACCATCTGTGTCGATTCCTCAAAATTGTGTAAAACCTCGCAGAGGTCTGACATCCATTCCCACTCCTCACTTCTGATTACAGGAAGTTGAACGGAGAGGCGACGACCGTGTAACAGCTGGTACTCCACTACTGCCCTCTGCTGCTCACAAAGCCGGGCCAACATGTGGAAGGTGGAGTTCCAGCGCGTGCTCACGTCACACAGCAGCCGGTGAGCTGGCAATTGTAAGCGCTGCTGCAGCTTCAACAGGCCGGCTGAAGCTGTTGATGACTTACGGAAATGTGCACACACGCGGCGCACCTTGGTCAAGAGATCATGCACATTGGGGTAGGTTTTTAGAAATCGCTGCACCACTAAATTAAATACATGCGCTAGGCATGGTACGTGTGTGAGCTTGCCGAGCTCCAAAGCCGCCACCAAGTTACGCCCATTATCACACACAACCATGCCTGGTTGCAGGTTGAGTGGCGAGAGCCACTGCTCGGTCTGGTGACTAATCCCCTGCAACAGCTCTGAGGCCGTGTGCTGTTTGTCCCCAAGGCAGATCAGCTTCAGCACGGCCTGTTGACGCTTCCCCACTGCAGTGCTACACTGCTTCCAGCTACTGGCTGATGGGGGAGTGGCGCTGTGTGTAGAGAATTCGGAGGTGGAAACGGAGGAGGAGGAGCCAATAACGTAGGTGCTGGTGGAAACCCTGATGGAGGTAGGGCCCGCAATCCTCGGCGTGGGTAGCACCCGTGCCATCCCAGGGTCCGAGTCGCTCCCAGCCTCCACGACATTCACCCAGTGTGCCGTCAGGGAAATGTAGCGTCCCTGGCCACAAGCACTTGTCCATGTGTCAGTCGTTAAGTGGACCTTCCCAGTAACTGCGTTGGTCAGGGCACGGGTGATGTTACGGGACACATGGTGGTGTAATGCGGGGATGGCACACCGGGAAAAGTAGTGGCGGCTGGGGACCGCGTACCGAGGGACAGCTGCTGCCATCAGGCTGCGGAAGGACTCAGTGTCCACAAGCCTAAATGGCAGCATTTCGATGGCCAGTAATTTTGAAAGGTGTGAGGTTAGTGCTATGGCCTGTGGGTGGGTGGCTGGGTACTTTCTCTTGCGCTCAAATGCCTGGGGTAACGACATTTGGACGCTGTGCTGGGACAGGGAAGTGGATGTGGTCGCTGATGGTGCTTCAGATGCTACAGGTGCAGGGCGGGAGGTATGCGGGCCTGCGCCTTCGACAGGCGATTGGCCGGCACCGAAAACAGGGGAAGAGGAGGCAGTGGTGTGGCCTGCAGACACAGATGGGTGATCCAGGCGTTCCTCCCACTTACTACGGTGCTTGGATGCCATGTGTCGGATCATGCTGGTGGTGGTGAGGTTTCTAGTGTTCATGCCTCGGCTCATTCTGGTGTGGCACAGGTTGCAAACTACAATTCTTTTGTCGTCCGCACTTTCCTTAAAAAAACGCCATACCGCGGAACACCTACCCCTTGGCAAGGTAGATTTACGCAAGGGGGTGCTCCGTGGAACATTTGCGGGCCGGTTTGGTGCGGTCCGCCTTCTTTCTGTAGCCACACCACTGCCTCTTCCAGCCTGTTGCGGTGCTGCAGATGGCTCACCCTCAGGACTGCTGTCATCGCTCGGCTCTACACCTTCCCAGGTGGGGTCAGTCACCTCATCGTCCACCAAGTCCTCCTCCACTTCCTCACTCTGATCATCCTCCTCAAGTCTTGATCCCACCACATACTCAGTCATTGACAACTGTATAACATTCTCCTCAACAAGGTCTTGAGACGGAAATAGTGGTTGATTTAATGGCAACTGTGTCTCATCATCATCATCATCATCCACTACTTCCTTTGACCTTAAATGCCGTTCACATCTGTCATCTTCTTGTGATTGGGTAGCCTCTAGAGGTTGTGAATCAGGGCATAAGATGTCATGTTCCTCTGCAAGCGTGCTTGGAGAGAGGGTCAAATGAAGGATTGGTGATGAGACGAGCTCCTCACTATATCCCAGTGTGGGATCACTTCTTTGACCAGACCGTGTATGGTGGGAGGAAGGATGATCAGAGTGAGGATTATGTTGACCAGACTCTTGGCTACTGAGAGTGGACTTGGTGGAAGACAGGGTGGTGCTTAACCGACTGGAAGCAGAATCAGCTGTCATCCAACCGACCACCTGTTCGCAGTGGTCGGACCTCGAGAGTGATGTCCTGCGACGCCCTGTAAAATTACACATGAAGCTAGGTATGGTGGATGTCTTTCTTTCTTGTGCTCTGGCACCAGGCACAGTTTCTCCGCGTCCTGACCCGCGCCCTGAACTTTCAGGATCACGTCCACTTCCCCGTCCCTTTTTACCCGCCTTCTTCATCTTACACAGAATATGTGACTTTAATATTTGAGTTTGAAAACTTAACAGTATTTCTTATTATTCTGCAACTCTGCAGAGTACACAGAATAGGCTGCTAAACGGCGGTGATACACACTGAATGGAATATGTGACTTTAATATTTGAGTTTGAAAACTTAACAGTATTTCTTATTATTCTGCAACTGTACAGAGTACACAGAATAGGCTGCTAAACGGCGGTGATACACACTGAATGGAATATGTGACATTAATATTTGAGTTTGAAAACTTAACAGTATTTCTTACTATTCTGCAACTCTGCAGAGTACACAGAATAGGCTGCTAAACGGCGGTGACACACACTGAATGGAATATGTGACTTTAATATTTGAGTTTGAAAACTTAACAGTATTTCTTACTATTCTGCAACTGTGCAGAGTACACAGAATAGGCTGCTAAACGGCGGTGATACACACTGAATGGAATATGTGACTTTAATATTTGAGTTTGAAAACTTAACAGTATTTCTTACTATTCTGCAACTCTGCAGAGTACACAGAATAGGCTGCTAAACGGCGGTGACACACACTGAATGGAATATGTGACTTTAATATTTGAGTTTGAAAACTTAACAGTATTTCTTATTATTCTGCAACTGTACAGAGTACACAGAATAGGCTGCTAAACGGCGGTGATACACACTGAATGGAATATGTGACTTTAATATTTGAGTTTGAAAACTTAACAGTATTTCTTATTATTCTGCAACTGTACAGAGTACACAGAATAGGCTGCTAAACGGCGGTGAAACACACTGAATGGAATATGTGACTTTGATATTTTAGTTTGAAGACTTAACAGTATTTCTTCCTATTCTGCAACTCTGCACAGTACACAGAATAGGCTGCTAAACTGCGGCGACGCACACTGAATGGAATATGTGACTTTGATATTTTAGTTTGAAGACTTAACAGTATTTCTTCCTATTCTGCAACTGTGCAGAGTACACAGAATAGGCTGCTAAACTGCGGCGAAGCACACTGAATGGAATATGTGACTTTGATATTTTAGTTTGAAGACTTAACAGTATTTCTTCCTATTCTGCAACTCTGCACAGTACACAGAATGTGCTGCTAAACTGCGGCGACGCACACTGAATGGAATATGTGACTTTGATATTTTAGTTTGAAGACTTAACAGAATGTGCTCTAATCTGCAACTTTGCACACTAAACAGAATGTGCTCTAATCTGCAACTTTGCACACTAAACAGAATGTGCTCTAATCTGCAACTTTGCACACTAAACAGAATGTGCTCTAATCTGCAACTTTGCACACTAAACAGAATGTGCTCTAATCTGCAACTGTGCACACTAAACAGAATGTGCTCTAATCTGCAACTTTTCACACTAAACAGAATATTTTTTTTTTTTTTTTTTTGTTTTTTTCCCCCCACACAAAATAACCTGCTTCCCCCACACACAGTAGTCCTAAAAAGGACTTTTGGTTCTTTTTTTTCACAATTTTTTTTTTTCCTCCCTACACTGCCTTTCCCTTCCTATCCTCAGCTCTCCCTGGCTCAGACTGAGACGAACTCGATGGTCAGGTGCTATACAGCACCCGACCACGGGTTCTGGCCAGCCAATCAGTGTAATGCCAGCAGCCAACATGGCTGCTGGCATTACACCGATGTCAGAGCCTCCCTGCACGTTTATTGGCTGCGCAGCAGCCGCAAAACGTGCGGGGAGGAGACCCGAACATGGCGGGCGAGCACATGCGGTACTCGTACGAGTACCGCCATGTGCCGAGCAGAGCGATGCTCGAGCCGATCCGAGCATCGGCCGAGCATGCTCGCTCAACACTAGTGTCTAGTAAGTGCACCTCTCTCCAAACTCCAAACTCAAAAATCTCCTTCTACCTCCAATGACTGCTCCTTTCTCCCTCTCTCTGATCGCTATCCTTCGCTCCTGGGTCCTGATATCTAGCTCTGAAGAACTCAATAACAGACAGTGTGTGACGGTTATTTTTGGGTATATATAGGTGTATTTGAAGTTATTTGATACATTGGGGCTTTGTGATTGGCTGTGTGTTTGAATTTGTTTTGGCATCAATCATGGTTGCTTGACAACGGCAGCCGTTATATTACATGTTGTTTTGAGCGCAGTTATCGTGTGATTTGGCCACCCGTTGTGCATTAACATGAGCGACAACGGCTTTTGTGTTACGTGTTTTTTGTGTGCCTACGCTCGATAGCTATTCTTGTACAGTACCTATTGAATCTGCCGTAACTCCTGTATTATTTGCAAGCGATGTGCCTTTTTCACTTAGCGGCTGGTTTAACGGCTGCCTTTAAATCTAGCCCATGGTGTGTTAGCACTGTGTGTTTTTCTCTAATGAGCATGAACATCTATTACATTATGGCCATATATTCTCTTGTGTTTTATTTTTATGCCAGAAGGGTGTGCATCACATTGCTCTGCAACCTGAATATTTGTAATTATCAGGGTTCTTTTTCCTTTTCTTTTTCGTAAGAGTCCATAGGCTAGTTTGGTACACAGAAGCTAAGGTTTTTCATAGTGTCACATGTGAAAAATGTATTCTTTTAAGCAGCTTGGCACAGAGAAAGTACCCAAACCATTTTTTTATGAAATGTACAGGACTTGAAGGGACTGCCAATCTGTTCTGAGATCCAAATTGTCAGCCAATATTTCTGCTGCAATTGTAAGTTATTGTCAAAATAAAATGTCAAATAACATAGATCCTTCTTTCAATCCAAAGGAGCAGTTAAGATTTATTAAGAGAAAATATGTATTTTAAGATTTTTTTGCTGACTAAAACACTGCTGAGAGATGAATATCTCCAGAGTTATTACATTTTTGTTTTTTTACATTAACTGCCCTCTGGTGGTCAGATTTCAATTAGTTACTCTGTTGCATTCAGTGGGAGAGGTGACTCACAAATAAATAGTTCTCAATAGAACAAGCTGTCAGTTTGAACTTTCAGGAAGTAATGACATTGTAATTGACTTCCTAACAATTCGAGTGTGTATAAAATTTGGAAAAAAAACAAACTGACAGTAGGGGTGAGAGAAAGGTCCAGTGAAAAACACATGGTTGTCTGCTTTTTTGAGCACACACTTTTCCCCCATTTACTTCCATGTACTTTTCATTTTATGTAAAATGTGACATTTCCGGGAAGAAAAACATAATACAAGCAGCTAGAGAGAGAGAGGGTGCTAGGTTGTTGTGCAGTGCTAAATTTTGAAAAATGAAGACAGCAGAGGCTCATAGTGTGTGCTATCACTATGAGCACCTAGATGACAAAAACAGGACGAGCTGGAAGGACCATGATACGTCCAGTGAATCTGAGGAGGAAGACGAAGTGGCCACTACCAGCATAGAAGGGTCTGGAAGTCCTGAATCCCCATACCCAATAATGTCCAGTCCCCCAACTCTGTCTCATGGGATCTGGGGGAAAATATAGGCACAAGCACAGGAAGAAGTGGGTAGCAGTGTGAGCAGTACAGGTCAGATACCTGTACCTGCTGCTACTGCTGCCAGTGTGCCTTGTTGTGATACTCGGGGCGGGGATGATGGAAGTGTAACAGCAGTGGACCCTAAGTCACACTTTCCATCCCCAAGCAGTCCCAATACTATGATGATGCAAAACCTAGAGACTCACAGTGTTTGGATTGAGGTAGGGGGTGATGGTGATGAAGATTATGATATTGATGTTGTTACAGTTAATGAACCAGTGAGACTCTAATAGAGCAGCCGAAGCAAGAAGGGACTGATGGAGGTGAAGATGATGAGGGTGATGGTAGAACAGCTTGGGTGGAAGACACATTAATGGCTTTTTTTGCCCAAGGTGAGAAAGGATGGGAGACCAAGATACAAATGGGGATGGACGTCATTACCACCACTAGAAGCAGTGACGACATTGCAAGATTTGCTGCTGCTTTTGCTGCTGCTGTAATTCCTGCTGCTGCTTAGTTTCAAGGGCAGCAGGAGCAGGCTAATGTGCCACAGACAACCATGAACACAGTGGGAATGGGGTCCAGTAGTAGAGATGTAGGACTAGGACAGGTTCCACTTGCCAGGAGCAATTCTCCTCATGGTCCTAGTTAGTGCTGATTCTGCGGCTGCATCAGAAACAGCAGAAAGAAGAAATTCTTCTCCACCTTTTCCCTCCCTCCTGAGTTCCTGGGTGTGGGACTATTTTTCTTTGGGGCAGGCACAGTGCAGCCATCAGCAACAGCACTGTGCAAAATTTGTGATGTCAGTAAAAAGGGAAAAGGAAGGAAAGCACCTTGGCACAACGACTCTCATAACACATATGAAATACAGGCACCATGACATTTATGTGAAAACATGTTGAAGCCAAACCCCCATGAAAGAAATTGGGCACTACTGTTGCACAGAGGAGGAAGAATAGAGTAACCCACCCAGAGGCTGAAAGTTTAGTGGCGAGCAAAATAGCAGGCTCACTGTCAGGCTTGATATGGTTGGAGCGTAGGAGCAGGGAATGCTATCTCTTGCCAGACACCCCTACCAGGTGATCCACAGAGGTATACAGGTAGAACACCTAGGTAGGAGTGACAGCACGGGAGTGCAAGGGTTAAGCAAAGCGTAGTCAAAAACAGTCCAGAAGATCAGGGCAGGCAGCAATCAGGCAGAATCAGTAAAACTAGCCAAGGTCAGGAAACAGGCAAGCAGGGAAGTCCAGGAGGCAAGCAGAAGGTCAGGCAATGGGAAATCCAGCAGAGGGTCTGTAGCACAGCAAGGAAAGAAGCACTGAGCACTGGAAGCTTAGAGCACACAGGAACCAAAGTTCTGGAACACTGAAGCAAAGTGGACACAACCTGAGGGGTTTTTATAGTGTCATGGGTTTTCACCCCTTCCCTCTGCTGAACAAACCTCTCACTGGATTGGCCAACAGAGGGGTTTGCAACCACAGCACCTGTCTCACTGTTTACCTGGAGGCACACTATTGGTGGACAGTTGATGAGAGAGGCAGGCTTCACCTTCCCCCTACAGGTGTACAACACCATGGTTTGATCTGGGCACCCTGTGGATACCTTTCCTGGAGACTCCTTCAACTTTAGGCCATGGCTTAGGCCTACCGCACTATCGCGATCGCAACCGCGGGCAGACACCGCTACTCGAGGCCGTGGCTTCGGCCTACTCAGTGATCGTGGAGCATCTGGGAAGCCCCCAGCAGCGGAGGATGGCTGGGACATAGAGGTAGGAGCTAGAGGGGCATGACAGTACCCCCCTCCTACGAGCGACCTCCGGGCGCGTCTAGGTGCCGGACGTTCAGGATGGGCTCGGTGAAATGCCCTAAGGCATGCTGGGGCATGGATATTGGCGACTGGTTGCCAGGATCGCTCCTCGGGTCCATACCCCTTCCAGTGTATTAGATACTCTAGTCTTCCTCGACGTATACGTGAGTCCATGATTTCCTGAACCTCGAATTCTTCCACATCGTTCACCACTATTGGAAGAGGAGGAGTAGGTGGTCTCCTTTGAGTGGTGTCGGGTATCCATCTTTTCAGAAGCGACACGTGAAATGCAGGATGGGTGCGCCATGTAGTAGGTAATTGTAAGGAAACTGCAGCAGGGCTAATGATTTTTGTGATGGGGAAAGGCCCCAAGAATTTGGGTCCCAATTTTTTGGTAGGGCAAGACATTTTAACATGTGCTGAGGACAGCCATACCTTATCCCCAACCTGGTATAAGGGGGAAGGTTTACGTTACCGGTCAGCTTGGTTCTTGTAAGACTGTTGTGCCTTTTTTAATGTTTCTTGTAATAGAGTAAAACCTTGGTTCAGTAGTTGAAGACGGTCTGTAGCCTGAGGGACCATGGTAGTAACAGGTAGTTGAGGAATATAAGGTGGATGATAACCATAATTGGCCTTGAAGGGGGACATGCCTATAGAACTGTGTAGATGGTTGTTATAAGCAAATTCTGCTGTTGGTAGCAAGGACACCCAGTCATTCTGAAGATGGGTGACGTAGCAACGTAGATATTGTTCAAGTGTTTGGTTAGTTCTCTCTGTCTAACCATCAGTTTGAGGATGGTATGCGGATGACAAGAGTCTTTGTATACCCAAACCTCGACAAAAAGCAGACCAGAAATGAGAGGTAAATTGGACACCACGGTCAGAGAGGATGGTTTGTGGAATACCATGAAGGCGAAAAATTTCTTTGATGAACAAGTCTGCTGTCTCGGCAGCTGTAGGTAATCCGATAACGGGGACAAAATGTGCCATCTTGGTTAGGCGGTCTACAACCACCATTATAGTGGTGTAACATTGTGATGGTGGGAGTTCCACAATGAAGTCCACAGTTATGTCAGCCCAAGGACTTGTTGGTACTGGTAACGGTTGTAGTAACCCAGTGGGTCTTGAATTAGTACCTTTGGCTCGCCCACACACATCACATGATTGTATGTATTGTTCAATGTCTTTTTTCATACCAGGCCACCAGAATGACCGTTGGGTGAGTTCTGTGGTTTTCTTAACACCTCCATGGCCTGCTAACGGGTGGTCATGTACCGTATGAAGTACATTGGTACGAACTTCAGGAGGAACGAAAAGAAGAGTGTCTTTGTACAGCAGCCCATGTTTTTTGGTAAGGCAAGGATATTGAGACAGGTAGGAATCTGCTTGAGAATGGATCTGCAAAGCTTCTAATAGTGAAGAGTGAGTAGCCAAGAAATGACCAGGTTGGAGAATAGTATCCGTATCTGTATCTGTATGGGGTCCATGTAGACGGGACAAGGCATCCGCTTTTCCATTTCGTGATCCTGGTCTATAAGTGATATGCAGGTTGAATCTGCAGAAAAACAGAGCCCATCTGGCTTGTCTAGGACATAGACGCAGGCTCCTCGTAGATACTCTAAATTCTTGTGGTCAGTGAACACAGTGATTGGATGGTTAGCCCCCTCCAAGAGGTGACGCCATTCCTCCAATGCCATTCTAATGGCTAGTAATTCTCTGTCTCCCACACTGTAGTTAGTTTCCGCTGGGGATAATCGTCTAGAAAAGAAAGACACAGGATGAAGCGTCTCACTTTCTCCTTGTCGTTGTGATAGGACGGCCCCTGCGGCTGTCTCGGAGGCATCAACCTCCATAAAGAATGGTTTTTTAGGGTCTGGCAGTACAAGAATGGGGGCTGACGTGAACCTCTGTTTAAGTTCATCAAAAGCATGCTGTGCTTGAGGTGACCAGGCAAACGGAACATGTTTCTTCGTTAGCTGGGTGATGGGAGCGATAACTTTAGAGAAACCGTCGATGAATTTTCTGTAGAAATTTGAGAACCCCACAAATTGTTGCACAGTTTTAACAGAAGTAGGAACAGGCCAATCCAAGATGGCTGATACCTTTTTGGGGTCCATTTTGATATTCCCCGGAGTTAATATGAATCCCAAAAATTCAACAGATGTTGTCTCAAACACACATTTTTCTAATTTCGCATAAAGTCCATGTTGCTGAAGCCGAGAAAGGACACGTTTAACATGCTCCCGATGGGTGGTAAGTGATGGTGAGTAGACTAAGATGTCGTCGAGATATACCACTACGAATATGTCCAACATATCTCGGAATACATCATTGAGGAAATGTTGAAAGGTGGCAGGGGCATTACAGAGCCCGAACGGCATGACCTGGTATTCATAGTGGCCATACCGGGATCGGAAAGCCGTCTTCCATTCATGTCCTTTTTTTATGCGTACCAAATTATAGGCTCCTCGTAAGTCTAACTTAGTATATATTTGTGCCTCTCTAAGTCGATTCATTAACTCTGAGATTAAGGGCAATGGATATTTGTTTTTGATGGTAACCTTGTTAAGCTCTCTATAGTCCACACAGGGCCGGAGGCCTCCATCTTTTTTCCCCACGAAAAATATGCCAGCCCCGGCAGGAGAAGTGGATGGCCTTATGAATCCATTCCTTAGGTTCTCTTCTATATAGTCCTTTAAGGAGCTTAATTCAGGTTCAGAGAGAGGAAATATACGACCAAATGGAATGGGGGCCCCAGGAAGCAAGTCTATAGGACAGTCATATGGACGGTGTGGGGGCAGTTTGTTGGCTTCTTGTTTGCTGAAGACTTGGCTGAAAGCACGGTAGGGTATCGGTATTTCCAATGTCTTAGAAGAAGTAGCATGCAAGGTGGAAACTGTGGTGTGAGAGAGACAGTGTTCTTTACAGTAGGATGATGCAAAGGTGATTTGTCCTGTGGACCAATTAATGGTGGGGTTATGGTGTTTAAGCCAAAGAAGGCCAAGGATAATGGGAAACAAAGGAGATTGCACCAAATTAAAGCTAAGCGTCTCCACATGCTTAGCCCCAATGCTCACAGTGAGAGGTATAGTCTCTGTGGTGACAGGTCCGGAGTTAATGTTGCTGCCATCAATAAGAAGTATTGTGAGGGGTTGTTTCTTTAGTCGTGTAGGTATGTTCAGACTCTGGGCTAACTTGTAATACAAGAAACAGTCACTTGCCCCGGAGTCAATGATAGCATCTTGTGGGATCTTGTTATGCGTCCACTGTAGGGAGACAAGAAGAGATAAATGAGGTGCTGTTCCACCCAGGAGTAATGGGTACTGTGCAAGATCTGGCTTACCTCTGGCTGCCAATTCAGGACAGAGACGGACTTGGTGACCAGAGCCACCACAATAAAGACAAAGGTTCATGCGTCTCCTCCTGTTCTTTTCAGTTTCAGTGAGTGGTCCACGAGTAGCACCCAGTTGCATGGGTTCCTCTGAAGTAATACCGGGAGTCAAGGAGACAGGTAATGGAGGACGAGGTGTAGAGGTTGAACGGAGAGGAGGGTTAGTGGTACGCTCCATGCGTCTCTCCCGAGGTCTCCGATCAATCTGAGTTACCAGGACAACTAGATCATCCAAAGAGTCAGGAATGCCAGTCCGAGCTAGTTCGTCCTTTAATGAGTCAGCAAGACCCAGGCGGAATTGGTCACGCAAGGCAGTTTCGTTCCATTCCGTTTCTACTGCTACTCTCCGGAATTCTGATACGTAATCCTCCACAGGACGGCGCCCCTGTCTTAGTGATCTCACAGTGGCCTCAGCAGTGGCCCTCTTATGGGGATCATCATAAAGGGCACCCATTGCGTGACAGAAAGCAGTCCAGGAGTCTAGTATAGGGCTGTTAGCATGTAGTAGGTGATGCGCCCATGACAGAGGAGCATCTGTGAGTAGTGATATGGCAGTACGAACTTTAATAAAGTCTGTGGCATATGTCCTAGGTTTCAGGACGAACAACAGTTCACAGGACGTGATGAATGACCGGTATTTACTACGATCTCCGGAAAAACAAGCAGGAAGCTTGACATGTGGTTCTGGAGTGGCAGTGGCCCCAATACCAAGGGGTCCTGCTTCATTTGCTGAGGGTGGTTGATACATAGCTGGAGGTGTCACTGGAGCAGGTTGTAACCCCTGGAACTGGGCTTGTAAAGCAGCTTGGTTTTCTTGGATTGCTGAGTCAGTGACGCGATAGCATCAATCATCCCTGTCAGCTCCATGGGCTTCAGTGTATTGTCAGGCTTGATATGGTTGGAGCGTAGGAGGAGGGAATGCTATCTCTTGCCAGACACCCCTACCAGGTGATCCACAGAGGTATACAGGTAGAACACCTAGGTAGGAGTGACAGCATGGGAGTGCAAGGGTTAAGCAAAGCGTAGTCAAAAACAGTCCAGAAGATCAGGGCAGGCAGCAATCAGGCAGAATCAGTAAAACTAGCCAAGGTCAGGAAACAGGCAAGCAGGGAAGTCCAGGAGGCAAGCAGAAGGTCAGGCAATGGGAAATCCAGTAGAGGGTCTGTAGCACAGCAAGGAAAGAAGCACTGAGCACAGGAAGCTTAGAGCACACAGGAACCAAAGTTCTGGAACACTGAAGCAAAGTGGACACAGCCTGAGGGGTTTGCTGAACAAACCTCTCACTGGATTGGCCAACAGAGGGGTTTGCAACCACAGCACCTGTCTCACTGTTTACCTGGAGGCACACTATTGGTGGACAGTTGATGAGAGAGGCAGGCTTCACCTTCCCCCTACAGGTGTACAACACCATGGTTTGATCTGGGCACCCTGTGGATACCTTTCCTGGAGACTCCTTCAACTTTAGGCCATGGCTTAGGCCTACCGCACTATCGTGATCGCAACCGCGGGCAGACACCGCTACTCGAGGCCGTGGCTTCGGCCTACTCAGTGATCGTGGAGCATCTGGGAAGCCCCCAGCAGCGGAGGATGGCTGGGACATAGAGGTAGGAGCTAGAGGGGCATGACACTCACCATCACCTTCTTGCTGTAAGGTCCAGGCTTGGGAAGACATAGTCACATCTCCTGGCAATCCAACTTCATCATTACCTCCTCCACCATCTGATAGCCATTCTGTAGATGTCAGGATGTTGCAGTTTGTGTCTACACACTGTACACTGTGTGGTGCACTGACCACACATTGCAATGTGGTGGAGGATAATCACAGCCATGGCATCAAGTGGCATCTGAGGAGATTCCATCCCACAGAATACACTAAGCTGGTGGTAGGGAGGGTTCATCATTATAATTAAGACTGAAAGTTGTCCTTAACAGGGAGCGGACAAGGGGAATAGTGACAGCAGCAGTAATTGCTTTCTGGTGGCATGATTTCATATTGCGGACCTAAGCATCATGGTGTTTGGTTACAGTCGTGCCAGTTTATTGCAGATGTTCCCAGTCCTTCCCCTATTTCCTACACACACACACTGTGAACACTGAAGTTGCTGATAAGAGTCAAAGTTCCTGCTCTCAAGGGAAACATTTCTATGGCAACAACACACCCATGATTTTGGAGGAGGGGAAGGAGGAGAAGCAGTTTTGGCCAACTTCTTTTCTCCACATATACCTGAAATGGTGGCTGCTAGTTGTGATGCTGCTACTGACTCAGGCGCATCATTGGAGCTAGTAGTGACAAGTGGAACCATGATCCTCATCACCCATATCACCGCTGTTGTTGATCCTATTCCCTTGGAGCTGCCTAATCATCCTGCTGCTTAAACAACTTTTTAGCAGCAGCAGCAAGAACAGCAGTCCCAAATACTGCAATGCCACTGGCCACCATAGCATAACTTTTTATTAACGTTTTTAGTGCCAGAAGGGTGCCCAAAGCATAGCATAACAACACATTGGAAAACCATCTAAAACATAAAGAGTTAAAGATCCAAATGCATCAGCCTACATCACCACTCTCAGTTATAGGTTTCATATTTTTAATGTTTTCATACTGAATGACTCTCTACTGTGCTGAAAGGTGAAATTTATTTTTCTCTAATATTATAGGAAGAGCTTTGATAGCAATACATACAAGGGTTACAATAATTTAAGTACAGTAATTATTTTACACACTTCTACACACATGAGAATGTCTGTATTTGAATGTCTGTAACAAATCATAAACCCTGTCTCTAGCAAATCATCTCTAGCTTACATTGTTGTCAGTGCATCCCAGAATTTCCTTCAGCAACTTGAAAATACAGGCACCCAATGCAATCAATTTTTAAAATCCAGACTCAAATAAATATGGGTCCTTTAATGTATGTTTACTGGTTTCCAGCAAAACACAGTTTGGAAATGCATGTACCAATCCACTGACCTAGAGACAGCTGTTTCAACCTTCTGGTTCTCATTCATTTATGGTTGATTGAACTACTACAGTTGATTGAACTACTACACCCTCCTCAGTTATTCTATCAACTCTACAATGTGACGCATTGTCATCTTCAGTGTTTTTAATGGTTTATTGATACTTCTGGTGGTGTTGGAACTTTTTATGTCACTTTCACAAACAGCATCCTCGAGAGGAGAAGGCTCATTATCTATTGAGCACCCTACAGCAACCATGGTAGTATTCAATTTTTAGACTGCCACTTTGCTAACACATCCCACTTCCTGCTTTCTTCACCCTGCTCCTGCCTCTTGTAAGTTTGCTGGATATTATCAAAATAGTGGGGATTTTAACAGTAAAATACACAACATAACTGTTTGCTTGAGATTCCTTGCTCTTCACAAAATACTGTATCGTATAAGATTCTGACTCTGTCATGGTCTGCCTCAGTCACAGCGCATGCCAGGGTCCCTGCCTTTTGTCTGTCACCTATGAATATTTTTTTTAAATAAATTGTCTCTATCTGTTGCTGACTACAAATAAAATAACACACACTCCGTGCAAGTAAAACATCTGACTTTTTTTTTCTGAAAAATTCCATGCACAGTGAGAAGTGCCATTTTCCCCCATTTAGCTTTTGAGCCAAAATGTTTTGCCCATTCCCAGCATTCTCCTATCACAATAGTTCTTTCATTGTGCTTTGTGGCTCACTAGGCCAGATGTACAAAGAAGTGGAGCAAGTGTGGGGTAAACTAACTGCATCATAGGGAAGACATAAGAAATTCATCAAACCCAGACAGATTTGAATGACATTTTAAATGTCATTCCAATGGAATTATTTTTTATCCACAGTATTGTAATTGGTTTGCCTCAGAACTGCTTCTCTTTTTTGTGCATAAAGCCCATTGCACTTTAAGTTGTAATTAACACATTCATTAAAACAGGATAATGCTCTGCATACAGATTATACAATGCCTCACTTTAACCCCTATCAATACATTTTAACACATCTTTCTGCAGGGTAATGTGTGTTTTTTCATGCACTGCAATTGCTTTTTAATTAATTAGGTTTCTTTTGTAAAAGAAAAAATATACACAGTCTAATGAGCTACAACAAGAACACGTTTACTATTTTTGTCAGTAATCCCACAGTTCCTCATTATTTGTAGCCTATTGTGTCTGATCTTCTAACAATACTATGTACTGTACATTATACTTGACTCTTGAGACTCATTTAGTGAAGCAGTTTGTCTAGCATCACATAGATAGAGTGTACTTAGAATTTTGGAAATCATGCTTAAAGGGGATTTGTCGCCTACCAGCATTTCATCTCAATAAATGCAAAGAACCGAGGATCGCTATTGTCAAAGAACGGGTTAACTATGTGAATGTGAGCTCACTGGAACTGAGAAGAGATGGCTTCACAGAGTTAAAGCAGAAAGCTTCTTGATTCCAAAAATCGTGTATAGATAATGGAACTCAAGGACAGAGTACAAATCCAGAGAAATGGCTGAGTAGGAAGTAATAGAGGAAACAGAGTAAGACTGAGCAACAGGTGATGGCAGGAGGCAGAGGAACACAAGCTATATAGCTTATAGAGGTATAAGGCTTCTACAGGGTTAAGCTGAACAGACTGCTGAAGGCAGTATACAGAGATACACAGGTGTACAGGTGAACAGCTTGTACAGGGTCAAGCTGAACAGTCTACTAAAGGTAGTAACATAGTAACATAGTAAATTAGGTTGAAAAAAGACACAAGTCCATCAAGTTCGACCTTCGCCTCATACCTCAGTAACTGAGAATTTTATAGCTTTCCTGCTACCAATTAAATTAGTCTTTATCAGACCTTCCTGATCAGCCTACTGATAAACAGTATAACTCTGTAGTAGGCATAGGTATAAACATGTGTACCTTGTACACAGTTAAGGCCGAACAGTCTGCTGAAGTCAGTAGGCAGAGGAACACAGTAGTATAGCTTGTACAGGATTAAAGCTGAACAGTTTGCTGAATGCAGTACGCAGAGGTAAAAATGTATAGCTTGTGCAGGGTTAAAGCTGAACAGTCTGCTGAATGCTGTAGGCAGAGGTACACAGGTGTATATCTTGTACAGGGTTAAAGATGAACAGTCTGCTGAAGGCAGTAGGCAGAGGTACACAGACATATAGTTGTATGGCTAGATGAGATTTACTCAGGAGTAGAGCAGACAGAGGCAAAAATCCAACAAACAAAGCCAAAGGGGGAAAATCCAAGAGAGTGTTCGGACAGTCCAAGGTCAGGGGCAGGCAGCACAGTATCAAGGTCAAAATGGAAGCCAGGGATAAGGAACCAATAACAGACAAGAGGAATCACTGTAAATACCAAAAAAGGACCAATACAACTAAGCACTGAACTACTGCAGCTTCCTTTATAAAAAGGTATGACATGTGATGTCATCATGTGTGCAACTTGATCAACAGATATACTGGCATTTATTAGAATGAGCATATGCTGAACTTGAAAATCACAAGTAGTGCTGGGTATCTACACTGATAGTGCCAAAACCTTCTCCAGAAATAAATTATACCGCTCTATTTGCAGAGATCAGTCCCAGTTTTGCTTGAAGCTAGAGAGGTCACTGAATGAGTCGATATAGGGAAAAAAAAAAAAGAGGACCTTCATCTTAACAAAAAATAATAATACAATGAACTCTAGTCGGTAAAAGCGTCTTCACATTATAATAACTATGTAGGAGGTGAAAGTTCTGCTTTAAACTAAAATGGCCATATTGATAAAAGCAAACTGGAGTAAACCAACTGCATCATAGGGTTAAATAAAGATTCTTAAAATCCAATGCACTTGAATAGAGATTTTTAACCCCGTGAATGCTAGAGAGGTCTCCAAATCAATGATTCACAATGTATCAGAGGCCTCTCAAATATTCGAAAGGTTAAAAGCCTGATTTACTTTAACAATAATTGTGATTATGTCCCATATTGTGCAGTTGGTTTAATCCAGAATAACTTCAGTTTCCTTATATAAATACTGGCCATTACTAAACTCACGCTGCAACAGTTCCCCGTGTGAACTTACCATAAGTGATGTAATGTGGAACTATACATAGAGAATAAGAATTATTTATCTAGATAGGAATGTTTTATACATCAGTCAGGTATATCTATATGCTTTATATATTCACACTTGACTTAATATTATAGATATTTTAAATAGAGTTCAATTAACCCAAGGAAGTACAAATACAATATAAAATAGACATAGATGGATGGATGATAGATAGATCAATAGATGGTAGATAGATAGATAGATAGATAGATAGACAGATAGATAGACAGATAGATAGACAGATAGATAGACAGATAGATAGACAGATAGATAGATAGATAGACAGATACAGGACTGCTGTGTGAAGGATTATTTAAGTAAGTCCTTCTGTTAAACAAAATGAGATTCGCTTATTGTTATAGGAATCATTTCTCTCTGACCCATTGGATGTTACAGACATCTTAATAACACAATGAAAAACTCACTAGCATCCTGGGATTAAAATGTAAATTAACTCTGCATATTCAATAGTTTCTTTGTGCACATGTTGATATAATAAGTGGTATTTTACAATTATTTTTTTTTTATTTTTGTCATAGCATATTGTAGAACAGAGGCAGTCAATTGTTAGACCACCAGTTGTTGGGCAGTATAGCTCCCATTATCCCCATCTAACCAATGGTGGGCTGGGGATGCTGGGAGTTATAGTGTCAGACAGCTGGAAGTCCAGCAATTGACAAACCCTGCTGTAAGTGGTACACTATTCAACATTTTATCACGTTACTTTGCTGTTCCTTAAGAGAAAAACAAAGTTTTGCCCTTCATGGTGGTTTCAGCTAATTGAGAAGCTTTTGACTCTAATCCAGAGATTCAGCTTTGCTAAGGAAGAGTCTAATGATCTGGATTCATTCAATTAGATCTGCTTTGAACTGAGAGCATGTGCTGATGCATTTTATTTAGAAACCCTATGTTCCTGGAATATTGCAGTTATTGGATTTGAAAAAAGCTTTCTGATATTTCATTCACCATCCTTTTTCACACTTTTTACATAGCTTGCCAGATCATCCCTTTAAAATTGAACACATGTAAAAAATGCACAATACTTGGTTACATGACATTCAGGGTAGCCTAGGAGTAAACACAACAGCCCTGCAATATACATTTTTGCACACTTGGGGCTAGATTCTATTGCAGGTGCTAAATGTTAACTCCCGTTTTATCAAACATTTTCCTATTAAAGTCTATGGGGAAACCTGGAGACAAAAGTAGAGATATAATTAGTGTCTGCAATAGAATCCAGCCCTTGTTTGGTTTTAAAGGAATGAGCTGGCAATTCTATTTGTGCACCAGAGATACACTTTACCAATTGTGGGCTGGATTCTATTACAGGTGCTAATTTTATCACTGCTTTTATCTCCAGTTTTCCCCATAGACTTCAATAAGAAAATGATAAAATGGGGTATTAACATTTTGCACCTGCAATAGAATTTAACCCTGTATCTCAAAGGAAAGGAGATTGAGGGTCTAATTCAATAATCTGAAGAGGAGCATTCTGGGTCACAGCAACTTCAACATGGGGGACAAATGAGGCTTTTAACCTGTTGGATGCTAGATAGGTCTCAAACACATCGCAAAGCATTCAAAGGCTTAGAAACTAAATTTTCATTTATCCGCTATTATGAAGTTGTTTGAATTGTTCCTCTTTAGTCTTATAAATTAGGCTCTAGTAACCTTATCCAAAAAAATCACAATATATAGTTCTCATACCAGGGAATTCTCTGGATCTGTCCCCGGAGAGTTAATTACTGGGTGTGCAGGGACAGAGGCTGATTCTCTGATCTGGTGCCCACTTCTCCTCTTTCCTCCCCTTCCTCCCACTTCCTGTCCACCCCTCTGCCTTCCCATCCTGTTCTGTCTACTTCCACCTACTTCCCACACACTTTATACCAAACTGATGACATACCCCACCTACCCAATTAATCCTCCCCACTTTATGGCATGAATAGCATCATTTACAAACCCCTGGTAGCAGCAGATGAACCCTCTCCGGAGGCTCAAGAGGATAAACTTCACAGGTATAAGAAACCAACTGCACCATAGGGGACAAATGAAAATTCATATTGATTTAAACTGGGCTTTTAAATCATTGACTGCTAGACCTCTCTAGCATTCAAGGAGTAAAACACCTTGTTTAAAATAATGGGAATTCTTAATTGCCCCCAATTATGCCTTTAGCTTTCTCTAGAATTAAACCTCATATTTTTTTATGTATAAGGCCTGAAGTTTTAATTCATCTATAAAAATAAAATTATGC
Source organism: Rhinophrynus dorsalis (assembly GCA_037306005.1). Classification (NCBI taxonomy): domain Eukaryota; kingdom Metazoa; phylum Chordata; class Amphibia; order Anura; family Rhinophrynidae; genus Rhinophrynus; species Rhinophrynus dorsalis. The sequence goes on from CM074723.1 coordinate 247,434,338, forward strand.
TCACTGATTATTTTACACTCAAAGGAGTAAAATATGCAATGCTCCAATCCCATGGCTGCTAAATTAAATGAAAACATTACAATACTTACCTAGCAGTCAAGGGGTTAGAATGAAATGGATAAAATTGTATTAGCTTATTGTAATTTTGTGTTCTTAGTCATAGACCATTGCAACATTCACCAAAGAGTTATGTCTCCTCCTCTTCTGATAGGACAGGAAACAAAAAGTAAGCTTTTAAAAGTCAACCCCCTACATCCATTCCTGGGAACTTTTTCTTCTAGAGTGCCTCGAGTGAACATGTGGTGCAGGTGGGAAGATAACAATGATATGATTTGTGTCACAATGGGACGGGCTTAATTGTGAGTGGGGCAGGGCTTAATAGACTGTGTAATAAAGTGCGAGGGAAATGGGTGGAACAGGATGGGAAGGAGGAGAAGTGGGCAGCGTTTCATAAGAAATTCCTCATCACCATAGAATCAGCCTCTGTCCACGGAGATCCGGTAATTTACTGCAAAAACTGGAGTCTCCAGGGCAAAGCCAGTGGTTCCCAGCTATGCCTACATCTATGTCTTTGGTGAAAAGCTCTGAAAACATCATACTGGGATTCCTCTTTTCTCATTTGTCTTTCATTTTTTTGGTTCCCCATAATTTTTTTCAGTAAACCACTATGGTATATGTACCTCTAATTTTGTGTTTGTTAGGTCTCTTTTTTAGGCATAATAATAATATTACTGCCAGAAAAATTTGAATGTTAAAATAATGTGCAAGAGTTTTAAAGTTATGTATTGTGCCTTTAACTTTCATACTTATGCCTGAAGAAGAGATGTAGGACTCGATTCTATTACCTCTGTTAAGAAAAGTAAACAACCATCGGTAGTTTTAAGTCACAGTTAGGCATTCTATAACCTGGGCTGTGACACACTACGAAATGGTAAAAAACCACAATGGGTGTTAATTTGCACCCACTGAAATCAGTGACAAAGGCAATGAATTTGCCATTCAATTACATGTGGTGACTGGTAACATGCATTAAGTACCCCAATTTTATTGCTTAAGATTTACACCTAGAAAAATCGGAGTCCCCTAACACGTGTTCCTAATCATTGACATGTAAGTGAACTATGTAAAAAAAAAAAAACATGCATGCACAACTAGGGATCCTTACAATAGTGACCTGTGGATGTATTGCTATGGGGCCCTAAGCCCCATAACAATACATCCAAGGTACCAAAAATGAGTGAAAAGAAAAAAAACAAAAAACATTTCCTCCTTTAAGAGCATTGCAGAGCGTTGCATACCCCTTTGGCACTCAAAGGATTAATCCCCCTAAAGCTAATCCCATTAAAATTAAACACTTACTTGTAAGTCTTAGGCCCAGCGTGGTCTTCTGCACCCTGGTCTTCCTATTTAATTCTTCTTCAGTAAGCGTCTATCTTCTTCATCTGTCATCTTTTTCTTTCTTCTTTTTCTTTATCTGTCTTCTTCTTCTTCGGGTTTCATCTATAAAGTTTTTGTTGCCCCTATAAAAGTAAACTAAGTTTTAAAATCAAGGGCCCCATTAAAGTTCTGCTGCCACCCCCTCAGCGGTGGCAGGAGAAAAAGAACAGAAGACCCATATCATGGTACATCGGTCCCACAGGTCATTGAGATATTGCACCTAAAAAATTCAAGTCTGAGCTGCAATAACTTTTGAATAAAACATCTCTCAGCAGTGGGAGTTCCCTTTTTGTACTCAGAAGGATAAACCTTGCAATATCAATTTTAATATATTTTAAGTGTTATTACCCCTTTAATAGGAAAAGCTGGAACAATTCTGGAATAAACCATGGGGAACAAATAAAAATCCCCATTTATTAATATGGGTCTTTTAACCCCTTGAGTGCTTTGCAAAGTGATGGAAACTTTTAAGTCCCATTGAAATGAATGGCAATTTTATTTGTCCCTTATACTTCAGATGGTTTGTCCCAGAGTTGTTCCAGTTCTTCCTGTAACATAAATATAGTGGTAAAAGCAGGCAAAAGATAAATCATATGAAGCTTAGATTCAACAGCAGATAACTTTTTCAAAGGTTTTATCACAAATTTCTCTATAGACTTCAATGGGAATATTTTAGAAAAGATCGGGCATAATACATACTGCAATTGAATCTAGGCTTCATTCATTAAATATTATGTGTTCAGGTAATCAGCATCCACTCTGTGGTCCATGCAGTCCTGCTTCCCAGAAAATTGGAAGTAAAGCTTGTTCCTGCCTAATGACATCACTTTACCATTGGTCAATGAGGTACAAATGTGACAGGAATCCCATAATACAAGCATGCAACATGAAAATTGCAAGGCAGAATGGAGTCTGAGCATCCTGAAACTTAAAAAAATAACTGTATTAACTGTTGAGTGGCAGAGGGGCACACAATGCATTGCAAAGCAAAATGTTGAGCACCCCTCTGGCACCCAAAGTGTTTATTAAAACAATAAAGGTTAAAAAAAGAAACAAACAAATGAACAGCAAAACAGAATATCAGACAAAAGATCATGGTGAACTATAATCCTCTTTTACACCATAAATTAGGTCCTCAATAGAACCATAAAACCAGCAACTAACAAAGCATATCATTAACCCTTTTAGTGGCAGAGAGGTATCCAATGCATTTTTTTTAGATATGGGGAAAAACATTCTTAATAATTAGCAATAATGGTTCATATTTAAAAATAATTAAAATCAAGTTTACAAATGTGTGTCTGAGAATATTATGTTTATTCTTAGAAAATTTGATAATGAGAATATATTTTTACATACGTAGCACTATCACTACATCTTCTATATATATAAAAAAATAAGCCTCATTGCATAATTTATGGTACCTCACACACAGAACATAATTTATGTCTCCTCAGAAAACAAACACACATTGAACAGAATGACTCATTACATAACTTATGTCTCATTAGGAGACACAACTCCCATTGGGTGATTCAATGGGGACATTACTGCTCCCATTGGGTGATTCAGTTGGGGCATGTTTATCATACAAGGAGTTGGCCCTCCCCCTCCAGCCCGCCCACCACTATCCAACTGACAAAAAAAAATTATAGCTGCCACTCGCTCCTGAAGTAGGGGATATCAATAACTTCTCCCAGTCCACACACACTCTCACTCAGGATCATGACCCCACAAACACACTGTTTCATCTCCCACAGATAATTGTAACCCTCCATACACTCTGTTTCAGCACGAGGATGTAATGTTTTCATAAAATACAAACTCAGGGATAAACTTAATAGCAACGCTTTTATTTAACCCTTTCAGTGCCAGAGGGGTATGCAACGCAATGCGTTGCGTACCCCTCTGGCACTCAAAGGGTTAACTCTTTTCATCTCTTCAGTCACCTCATTAACTGTCTGTTTTCAACTGTCACTCCTCCACTTCCTGCTTCCTGATTCCCGCCCTTTCTCCTTAAAGGGAGAGAGATGCCTTGCTGTATGTTACAGAGGGCAAGCCTCAAACACCACTTTCTATTTGTTCCCTCAGCATATTGCTATGTTGCCTCAACTGAAGAGCCACTGTGTTTTATATTGCTATGTTACCTCAGCTTAAGTAAGGAGTTACTGTTCCCATTGGGTGATTCAATGGAGGAGTGATTTAAATCATTCAGGGAGTTGGCCTGCCCCCACTATCCAGCCCGCCCACCACTATCCAAGTGACTGAAAAAACAAAATGGATGCCACTCACTCCTACACCACAGACTCACACACAAGACACACACATACACACACACACACAAAAACCACACACACACACACACAAAAACCACACACACACACACACACAAAAACCACACACACACACAGAGTCCCCAGGGGTCCCTCCACCAACCTGAGGCACACAATGAGCTGATCCAACAAAGAGAGGACAGGATTGGCTCCAGTGTACTTTAATTTCTGGTATCCGCAACACAACAATGCTTTCGGCTCCTGGTGCAGAGTGTGCTTTAGCTGAAGGAAGCCCAGCTGCTTCATGTAGCTCAGAGGCAGGCAGGCCCAGTACCAAATCCTTCATGTTCCCCCTTCATGAAGCACAACACTCCACCCCGCAACAGCCCGGTCACGCGGCCCTTCAATGAGCTCTCTACAAGCAGCAGCTGGATGCGGCTATTACCCGTGGCTGAGGGGCTGGAGACAGACCATGGTGGGGCCACTCTGCGGTACGCACTCTTACACACAAGCTTCTTCACCTCTCTGCCCGCTGTCACACACCTGCACTTTGTAAGTACCCTGGCACAAAAAATATACATGCCACACTATAGGTGCTCCAACCACACACCATCCCTGCTCCAACCACACACACCATCCCTCCTCAGTTCCCGCTCTTGGTGCCCGGGCTGCGTCCCTAGTAACGTTCTTGGCCGAGACCTGGGGTAGGAGGTGTCTTCCTGGCCAGGGAGCCAGGCCGGCGGTTGTCTGGCAGCCTCTGAGTGTGCATGTACAGAGTCCACTTCAGGGACTGTGGACTCCATGACTCTCGCTACATACTGGGACAGCTGGTTAACCCTTTCAATGCCAGAGGATTAAGCAACACAATGAGCAATGCCTTGTCTACCCCTCTGGCACTTAGAGGACCGTAATAATATCTGTATGTGTGTGTGTGTACGCATGTATGTACGTGTGTATGTATGATCAATGTCTGTATATGTCACTGTATCTGTGTGTCTATGTATGTGTGCAATATGATTCTTTCTGCTTCACACAGTACACAATAAAAAACATCATCAGCCAATGCAGCTAAATGAAATGTACAATACAAACAAACACAAAAAATTTTTGCGAAATACCTTCAACATGCCACCTACAACATTTCAAACAAAAAATGCTACATAACACATACCCTACTACAATGACGGGCAACGCGTCACATATTGCTAGTACTTTCTTTATGAAAAGGTTATACCTAGCCTTAATTGTTAATCCCTAAAACTGCCTCTTTTTGGTGCAATTAGCAAATTTCTTTACATTATTTGTGACACAATTCTTATTTGTAAAAGACCAATGCTGGCTGGAGTTAGCAATTAGCAAAAATGTTCTGAGATGATTCTGAGAAAATTTGCAGAAAATTTGCTAATGAGATTTCTTTTCCATACATAGCTTATATACATTCACTATATATATCCATTAAGAACAGGTTATACTGGCTGATAAGAGTTAATCACTAAAGTCGCCTTTATTTTTGGTACAGTTAGAAAATATATTTATTTATACATGCAACACAATTCTTATTTGAACAAGGCCAGTTCTACTCCACTTTTCCAAAATGTCAACTGACTCAAGTTAGTACTTAGTGAAAATGTTGTTAAACGTTTATAAAAATCTTTAATTTGCTTTGTGACAATTTTATACTTTCTCAAGTTTCATACACTCAAGTTTTATACCTCTCCCCCATAGTTCCTTTTAACTGCAAATTAATGCACTGGAACAAACAAATATGAACAAAAAAGATCAGACAAAAACATTGAGGGTATGTATGAAGTGGAGTAATAAAAAATGTTTCAGAAAAATTGTTACAAACAACATAAACATATGTATAAAAATGTAAAAGCATTTTCCCTAAGTACAGTATTAACTCCAGTCAGTTGACATTTTTGAAAAGTAGAAATGGCCTTGTCCAAATAAGAATTGTGTTGCAATGTATGCATAAAGATATTTGCTAATTGCACCAGAAATAAAGGCGGTTTAGTGCTCAGATCTTATCACCAGTTATAATATGTTCTTAATGGAAGTATGAAAAGAAAGTATATGTTATGTATACAAAAAAAATCTTATTGGCAAATGTTCTCAGACTAATCTCAGAATACTCTCAGGTAGACATATTTATAAATTTGACATTACTCTTTTATGAAAATGACACATTGTTGTGAATTTTAGTGACAGTTTTTAAACATGAGGTAAATCATTAGCAAATTCCAAAAATCCCTATTGATTTAAATGGGGATTTTAACCCCTTAAATGTTAGAGAGGTCTCCAATGTATTGCTAAGCAATGCATTGAAGACCTCTCTAGCATTCAAGGGTTTAAAATACCTATTTAAACCAATGGGGATTTTTAGTTCTTCCTTGTAGTGCAAGGGTTTGCCCCAGAATTCCTCCACTATTCTTTTGAACATACAGCCCTGAATGTTTTTATGCATCTCCCTCATTGTGCCTTTTGCACAAAAAAGAGATGCTATTCTGGTTCAAACCAACTATCCTATATAATAATTTTCTAGGATGTTTGTCAGAAGCTGTCATGGGCAGTAGAGACTGCTCAAACGCTCAGAACGCTGGGAGTTCTGTGCTGGGAGCATTAATTGCATTTGGGCAGTCTCTACAGCGCATCACCTGAGCGAAGGCAGTATGCAGATGAGGACCAGCCTTTTAACCCTTTGAGTGCTGGAGGGGTATGCAATGCATTGCAAAGCATTGCGTTGCGTACCCCTCCAGCACTCAAAGGGTTAACATCTCACAGACCTTGGCCCGTGTACATGGACTTTTACACTAGTACATACATAAATCAGTTATCCCAATGATTTAAATTGGTCTTTGCTTTGAAATGTGTTAGAGGCCTCTCTAGAATTTAATAGGTTAAAATCGCATTTTAATCAGTGGGAATTTGGGCAAATTTTATTTGTGCCCTATGGTGCAGATGGTTTATCCTAAAATTGCTCCTTTTCTTTTGTGTACATTTTGCATGATACACAGCTATAGTTTTAGTTCAAATGAAGGGTCTATGTAAAATGCCAATTTTTAAAGGCGTGGATATATGGATGTAGTTTGGAAATCAGTGCGAAACCCCACAAACCCTGAAAATTTAGTTGAAATTAGGGATGGGCAAAACGTTTCACCTCAAAAGAGAAACAGGAGACAAATGGCACTTCCCACCTAGTGGCAAATTTCTATGCACCACATGGCATTCTGCATATGTGAGAGGAAGAGAGAGCAGCACCTTTGTTAGCTAGTGAAGACAGGCCAATAAAAATGAGTTGAAGCTTAGTTTAATTAGTCTTGTAGGCAGGGCATTTGTTCTCTACATTAGGGGAGTCTGGATGCACTCTGGGGGACACGACAGAAGAAAGGAGGTTGACCCCAAATACCCCAAAATTCTGAGTGACTAACTCGAAAGACACTGGCAGACATGATCCAAGCTCCTTCCTGATATGGCTGTTATCTTCATGCTAGGGGAGATTGGTGAGTGAGAAGGGAGCAAAGAAAGTTTTCACCAAATACCCCAACATTCTATGTGACAGATTGGAAAGACCATCATGTATTACACACCCAGCAGCAACAATGTCTGCAGTCAGTTTTTGGACTACCCCTTTACCCAATCACTGCTCTTCCCTTCGCTACAAGTCCCTTCACTGCTCTTCACTTCATGACAGCTGTGATACAAGTTCCTTCATGATCTGGCGGTTATCTTGGATTCAGTGGAATCTGTAGAAAGAAGCAGTTGAAAAGGGAATGCATTTTTTGTTTTGTTTTTTTGTTGACTGGGATAGGGGGAACATTTAATAAAAAGAAAAAAAAATAAAATGGATAGGTGATAGAGACATGGACCCTGATGTAAGATGTGACTGAGACAGACTGATACTTGAGAGTATTTTGTAGAGGGCCAAGGCAAGACATCACAATAATTTCTATTGTGTACTTTACAGTAACACACACATACACAGTAGTTGAGTAATGTCCAGCAAATGCACTAGGGGAAGGGGCAGGAGAAAGGATTAGAAGGAGCATTGAAGGGACTTGTGAGTAAAGTGATAGTCCAAAAACCGACTGCAGCCATTGTTGCTGCTGGGTGTGAAATACATGATGGTGATCCCTCTCCTCCTCCTGAGGAGGATACAGTTTGTCAAAGTTCCACCAAAATTTCCATAACCACCAGCACCAGCACTAGTACTATTAATCAACTATCTAAAAACACTGAAGATGACTATGAGTTACATTCTAGTGTTGATGGCATAGTGGAAGAAGGTGTAGCAGTTGAACCAACTGCTGCATCTGACAGTGAGACAAACAAGCACATACATACATATCCTGAAAGTAGTAGCAAATGTAAAGTAAAGTGAAAGAAATTGTCTGAGACCTCTAATACCCAAGATGATATAAAAGCAGAGGGAGAAGCTGAGGATTACCTAATGACTGATGATGATGATGATGATGATGATGATAAAGATCTGGAAAATATCCTTCCAGCATACTCCTCTTCTTCAGATACAGATGACATTGAGAGTAGAGGTGGCCGAAAGTCTTCACCTCAACACTGAAATAGGCAAAAACTGGTGCTTCCCGCCTAGTGGGAAATTTCCTGCAGGTTTCTTCTTTGCAGTGATCTTTGGGACACTTAAGAAGAAAAGAAGACAGAATATAAGAAGATGAAAAGAAAGAAGATAGAAGGTAGAAGATGATAGAATAATTCTGAAAGTAGCTGACCAGGGTGCTGAAGACCCCACTGGACATCATGATTAGAGGTAAGTGTTTATTTTCATGTGATATTGTTAACTTCAGGGCTTGGGAGCTAGGACTATAAAAAGTCTAATTCCTACAAATCAATGTTTCCTCAGGACTTGTGCCTAGCACAATTCTAAGTCCTACAAAACATTGTTTCCTTGGGGCTTGAGCCTCTAACAAGTCTAAGTCCTACAAATCATCATCTGCAAAATACTTTATCATGTCAAGTTTCAATCTGCCTCAGTCACAGCTAACATCAGGGGGGCCTTGTCTCTATCACACTACATACCAACTTTTTTATTTTATTTTTTATTTTATTTATTTATTTATTTATTTATTGTTAACTGTCCCCCCAATGCTAATCAACACCCGCCCCCCAAAAAATTCCCTGTTCAACTTTTTCTTTCCCCAGACTCCACCAATACAGGCACTCTCCTCAGACCTCTTTTATACCATGTCTTATATTTTTTATTTTTTTTATTAACTGTCCCCCCAGTCCTAGTCAACAAACCCCCCTAAAAAAAATTCCTGTTCACCTGATTCTTTCCACACACTGCACACATGCATCATCATACCCATTTTATGTTATGCCTGTGGGAAATAAAATAACATTTGTGATGTGTTGTGTTTACATTCAGTTTTCCAATTGATTTCAATGCAATGAGCTAGGTGAAAAAAGTGCAGACCCTGCACTTCTCGCGGAAAATTATTTGCCAATCGGGAAATGCCATTATTCGCTGATTTTGCTTTGAGGTGAAAATTTTAGCCCAACCCTAGTGTTAAGTAACCAGCAGCAACAACACAGGTCATCAACATCTACAATCCTAGCTATGATGAGTGCCTCTGCTGCCGTTGGAAGTGCAACACCATTGACACCTAGTAGTAGTAATAGAATTGCATGCACATCGAGCACCAGTAGTAGTAGCAGTCCCTCAGGAACCCCGCAGTCTAGAAAGTCCACAGTATGGAGATACTTCACTACAAAAGCTAAGCATGTTGTCTGTTATCAGTGCAAAAAGCATGTGAGCAGCAGGAAAGAAGGTTCACACCTAGGCACCTTCTCAATGAGATCTCATCTGAAGTACAACAACAGGTCTGACTGGGAGATACAGTATCAAAAGGTAAAATATGCCACATCTAGCAGCAGCAGAAGCACTTCAAAAAGATTCCAGGGCTCTGGGCCACATAAGATAAGTAGTGATGTTGATGTCTCAGAGAGTGTACCAGGTGTTGGTTAATTTAATATTAATTATGACTCTGAGTTTGTTGTAAAAGATGACAAGAGTCATAGAGTGTCCATGCCCACACATGCTGCCTTTACTTGCACCACCTCCTATGGTCATGTTGTTACAGCAATTAAGTTACAGTGTTCTTCTGCCATGAACTTGCAACACACACTTACTGAGTTCTTGGTAAGGAGTCAAAAACATCATAAAAACAATCCCAGAGTATGCTTATGGAATGGTAAGTTTGCCAAGATGTTGGCAGTTGATATGCTGCTGTATTATTTTGTTGAAGACCAAGGATTTAAAGAACTGGGGCTCGATTCTATTACCAGCGCTAAAAAAAAAAAAGGCGCTGTGTTTTTTTAAGTCAAGTTTTAGCATCCTACTACCCGACTTGTGAAAACAAAATCAGAGGTAATTATATACACCGCCAGACAAAAAAAAAGTCCATAGGAAACAACTAATAACAACTAGTATCCTATTACCCACACTCAGTATTAGCACCTATTTTGTTGATACATTTTAAGTCAGAAATCCAGCTCCTCAGAAATTGAGGATTAGAAGCCACAACGATGGTTTCGAAAACCATAGTTATTCGAACAAAAGCAGTGTAGAATCCAATATATAGCATAGAAATCTGACATACAGTAGAGTGCCCCCCTATGACATATTAACCTCCACTTTTAAAATTCGACTTAAAGTGCTTTCTTTCACCACTTTAATTCAACAAATATTGTACAGTTGTCATTTTAACCCTTCCCCTTGAAAATTCGACTTACAGTGCTCCCATGACTTTTTTTTCTCCATTTAAATTCAACATTGTTCTTCTCCCATTTTTTACAACATGCCTTCTTTGTATTTGTATTACATAATTAACCCTATGAGTACCAGAGAGGTAGCAACGTATTGCAATGTGTTTGCTACCCCTCTGGTACTCAAAGGGTTAATAGGCAAGGTATGCGGCTTCATACCTTGCCTGTATATGTGTAAACATTTTTTATTTTAAATGATATATTTAATTTTGTTAAAGAAATACTTCAGACCTCAAGGGGTATCATCCCTCATGACACCCCCTAGCATAGCTAACCTATCCATTAGGATAGGTTATGCATGCAGGTGACAATTACCCATTTTTTAAATAAAGTGCATATAACCTATGTGTACCATAGATTATATGCGCTTTTCCTTTCTATGTTAACACTTCAGACCTGCAGAGGGGCACCAGGAGCCTGCTGACATCCCCCTAACATGGATCATCTATCCAAAAGGATAGATGATCCATGTGGCAACCTTTTAACTAAAGCACATAAAACCTTTGTTTGTCATAGGTTATATGCTCTTTTTATAAGTAACTATTAATGTCAGACCTTGAAGGGGGGACCAGAACCCCTCCTGATAGCCCCCCCCCATCATGGATCATCTATCCAAAAGGATAGATTATCCACTGGGCAACCCAAAGGCATTTTATGCCTTCTTTAGTACTGGAGCGGCTGTATAAGCCACATCCAGTACAAGCGCTTGTAGAATGAATGAACCCTATCACCAGGTCATTCCTAAAAAACACAGCACTGAGCTTTCAGCTAGGGGTGGGCGAAAAGTGTGAAAAATTTCCCGCAAAAATTTCCATGAAAACTTGCTAATTTTTTGCTTTTCCCGCAAAAAAATTCTCCTTTCCACCTATGCAAACCTATTTAAACACATTTTCCTCCTATTTTAAAAGTATTGGCGAAATGATAGGTACAATAAAGAAATACCTAATGCCCTTATTCTTATCTCTCAAACCTTAAGAAAATAAAGTCCTCCGCTCTCTCCCCTTTCTGCCTGACGAGCTGTAAAGCTGTCAGAGGCAGAATCTGGTTGTGTGACCAGAGTGGCTCTTCAGGAGTGCTCACATCGAGATATCGAACTATAAATACTTCATCGGAGTGGTCTACAACTTGAGCCTTGTTTGCAAGCACACGTTGTAGACCATTCAGACGAAATATTTCTAGTTAGATATCTCGATGTGAGTGCTCCTGAAGAGCCGCCGTCTGATCCTGGAAACAGGATCTCATACCGTCAGCTATACAGCTGACGCATGAGAAGGGGGAGGGAGTGGAGGACTTTATTTTCTTATATCTCTCAAACCATAAAGGTTTGAGAGATAGGAATTAGGGTATTCGGTATTTCTTTATTGTATCTATCATTTCGCTGATACTTTTTTCTGGAGTTTACTATCCTTTTAACACATTGTTTGCCTATATTTCCTATAGGTACTACATTTCCCACTGTATTATTATTTCTTCTGAGGGCTGAAGTTTAGAAATAAATGGCTGAAAGTCAAAGTTGTGAGTCCTACAATAAAATGTGGCTTGCAGAATGCATTTGTCCTTTGCCCACAACACTTTATTGCTTAAGTGACACTGGCACATATTCATGATGATATCAAGTAATAAAAAAAAAAAAAAGTACAACCTACAATGTGGCAGATATGTCTTGCAGTGGTGGTGATGGGGGACTGGCATGGTGTGATTTGTGTATGTAGTTTTACCATTGTCATACTCTATCCCTCTTCTCAGATTATTGGCACACATTACTTATCGGTCATAGCAGTGGTCCCATCTGTCCTCCACCTCCTCATCTGTGCTGCTGTTAATATATTTGTCCTGGGTTTGTCTGTCATGTGTGGTTTCTGCTGCTACTACTACTGGAGGTAGATGTTGATGTAATTCTACTGCCACTACTGCTAGGTGTCAAAGGTGCAGCACTTACAGCAGCAGAACCAGAGGTACTCTTTATATCTAACACTGTGGATGTTAACCTGTGTTGCTGTTGCTGCGTACTCAAAACAGGTGTGTGTGGCTGAGTGGGACTTGGACTTTGAAGAGGCGATGATGCCGATGATGACTGATAGGATGACTGTGTGCTTTTTGACATGTGTTCTTGTCCAGGGTAAGACTATCCATTGGCTTTCTCAAACATTTTATAGACAGGCACAGTGCTCCTTGAAAACGATGGAAGGTTCATCCTTTGACTTTCTGCTAATCTTATAGCCCTATCACCATCCTCACCCTCAACTTCATGTGTATCTGAACAAGAGAAGGATGCTGGATGGATATATTCTAGCTCTGCATCATCAACAGTCATCATTAGGTCATCCTCAGCAGCATCAGCATCACCTTTTTACTTTTACTGTAACAAAGTTCCATACTATGGGTGTTTTGGTGCTTGTTTGTCTCACTATCTGATGCAGCAGGCGGTTCAGCTGCTACACCTTCTTCTATTATGCTACTGCCAGCATCACCAACACTTGAATGCAACTTGTTGTCATCTTCAGTGTTCTTCTTATATGGTTCTTTATTTCTGCTGGCACTGGTGGTGCTGGAACTAGTTTTGCTGTGACCTTGACAAACTGCATCCTCCCTTTGAGTAGATGGGTCATCATCATCATTGACTGAAAACGCTGCAGCAACCATTGCTGCGTTGAAGTAGTTTTTGAACTACTACTTTACTCTCATGTCCCTGCACTGCTCCACCCCACCCCCTTCCCCTTGTGCACTTGCTGGACATTATGCAATTACACTGTGTTTTTTTTAATGTACGGTACACAACACAACTGATGCAGCTGTATGATGCCTTGCCTAAGCCCAGTCAGCTGTCTGTCACTGTCACCTAAGATATTTAGTTTTTTATTCTTTTTTATTTTATTTTTATTTCAATTTTTTTTTTTTTTAAGTTGTCCACCCTGTTGTCTAATCACAGTCTGTCCAAAAAAAATTATAACTGAAAAACAAAATCAACAACATCTTTCCTCAGACTTCCCCACCCAGCACAGAGATAATAACAGCAAGGTCAGCAAGCAAATAGGTCCCTAGCTGCCTGTGTCTTGCCAGTCAGGCACATGGAATTTTGGAGTATTTGGGGGTCAACCCCCTTCCTCCCTTCTTATCAACTATAGTGCCCCCAGACTCCCCTAATACAAAGAACAAATGTCCTACCTAAATGACTCCCTAAACTAAGCTTCAATTCCCCTTTATTTTCCTATCTTCTCTAGCTCAAAAACATGCTGCTCTCTCCTCTCATAAACATGGAATGGCTGCTGTGAGAGCCTGACAGGCTTTTATACGGCTCTAGAAAACTTTCCTGTGGTGTAGAAATACTTTTCTTCCCATTGATTTCAATGGGCGGAAAAGGCGGAAAAAAGCAGAAAAACAGCACTTTTCGCAGGAAAGTGCCATTATTTGCCGACTTCAGATTGAGGTGAAAATTTTCGCCCATCCCTACTTTCAACATTGAATCAGTCACCGGGGTCAGACCGGTAAAAGAACGCACTATAAGTGGAATTTTGAAGGAGAAGGGTTCAAATGTGGATTTGAACAATATTTGTCAAATTAATGTGGTGAAAGAAAGCACTGTAAGTCAAAATTTTAAAGGGGGGTTAAATGTTGAAGGGGGGCACTCTGTCGGATTTTGATAATGTGGGGAACACATCTAACACTAAACTTTATCTTTCTGTCATCAAGTGTACACCTATTTATTTGGACTTTGACATTTTGCATGTTTTTTTTAGGGGGTAGTTGAATAAAAGCAGACAGCGCCAATTTTGTTAGTACTCTGAAATGTGCTGTCTATGCCAGTTTTGTTTTACTGTGGTTCTGCAATAGAATACGGACGTAACATATATCTGCAAAATTCATGTTGCTTGTTTTTCTTGTAATGCCAGTTTTAGCGTGAGTAATAGAATCGAGCCCCTGATGTCATGCATAGCTCATCTCTGGCATATCCCAAGCCACAGTTATGTTTCCCGGATGGCTAGGTAAGAATTGTTCAGACAGGTGGTTAGTGTAGTGGGCAAAGGCTGGAAAGCTCGTACAGCAAGAAGATATACCTGATAACAGATATGTGGACAAGTGGGCAGAACACAGACTATATGACTGTGACTGCTCACTGGGTTTCCCTCCCACCACCACCAGTTGGCAGCACTACAAGCTTAAAGCATCAGGTGACAGTCAGTATTTGCTCTGGTTCTGGCAGAATGATTAAAAGGCAGCAGAAGGATAGCCCATACCATCGACATACCACCTTGTTCATGCAAAGTTTCAAATCTATAGATGTATTAAGTATACTAGAGCAGGGGATAGAGGAATGGTTATTACCCTACTTCTTGAAAGCTGGTTTTCTGTCTGCTGATAATGGCTCCAACATAATTGCTGCCTTGAGAATGGGTGATAGGGTGCACATGCCTTGCTTTGCCCATGTGCTACATTTAGTTGTGACCAGATTGTGGGCAGAATCCCAAACCCTCAGAGAAATGCTAAATATTGCCTGCAAAATTGGTGTCCATTTTAGCCTCTCCTACAGTGCATGCAATGCTTTATATTCCATATAAGAGCTTAACAACCTGCCCCATCACCAGCTGAAAATGGAGGTCCCTACCAGGTGGAATTCCACACTGTAAATGCTAGAGCATTTGTACAAGCAGAAAAAGGCCATTAACAAATACACAATGGAAAGCTGGAAGACTTTGGAGGCATCTCTGCAGTGGCAACTAATGTGTGATAATGTGAGCTGCTGAAACCTTTTGAGGAGGCATCCATGCTGGTTAGTCATGTAGCGGCAGGAATTAGCAAAATGATTCAACTTATATATTAATGGCAGATAAAAACTGAGCAGCATGAATGAGGAATCATATCATAATGACAATACAGACATGCACCAGCTGGTCAATGATATGTTAACATGCTTTGAGCAAGATCCTTGCATCGAGTTCATTAAAAGCAAGGAGGAATTAATTCTTGCTACTTTGCTAAACCCCTGCTTCAAACACAAAATTTCTGAATTTCTGCCAAAGTGTGATCAGTGTGTTGCAACAAGGTGCCATGTTGATTAACAGCATCTCTCTGAGGAATTGGATTCTGTAATGGAATATAGAGAAATGCTTATTGATTGAGTGGAGGGTTGCATAGTGGTGGATGAGGAAGATCTCTCATCAACCCATACTCAAAAAACTGCTAGAAAGCATAGTGAAAAGGAAGTCAGCAATGGGTTTATACCAGCAGCAACATCAGCAGCTACATTAACCAGAACACCCCATTCACATTCCGAACATAGGGTGATTTATGGGTCTCAGAGGCAGCAGATAGCCAACATTTGTGAGTGTTGGTGGTGGCACTGATGACAGCACATCCCTTTGGGACTTGCTTCCTGAGTATGGGCTGGTAACTGATACACAGAAATACCTTGTAGCTTCTAGGAATGGTCCCATTGCATGTGAGATGGTTTCAGCGTACTTATGGGATAGCTACGTTCTGGAAAGAAATGATGAACCCATGGACTACTGGCAAACAAGACAATGTGTGTGGCCAGCACTGACACATCTCACAGTGGAAACCTTTAGTTGCCCACCAGCAAGCTTTGAGTCTGAGCGTGTTTTTAGTTCAGCTGTTTATATTGTAAATGACCATAGAACACAGCTGTCAAGAAACAGTGTTGGGAGACTACATTCTTAAAAATGAACCAGCATCTAATACCATCTGAGTATCAAGTGGCAGAAGTGTTCAAAACCACACATGACAGGTAAATCCAGGTTACATGTATTATTAACAACAGTATAGAGGTTGAGGAAGATGAGGATGAGGACAGAGAAGGGATGTGAAGGAAGAAAAGCCAGAGATTATCAACTAGGCTCATGAGCTAGCAAATACATGCAAGAAGCTCACTGGGACTGTGTCTCGGTGTCCAGGGTGCAATCTCTTTTAGTTCACAAGTGCCATACACAGAGAGAAAATCTTCTGAAGCATATCATATTGGTCCTGCCAAATGACAGACCAGCCACAAAATGCCAGACAAGTCCTTCCTGAACAAGGGAAACCACTAACCCCAGATGTACGTTTCGGCCTTCTTGGGCCTTGTCGGTGAGGTGCAGCTGATCCCTCTAGGCACTGCGAGCAAGGAGTCCACGTCTGGATTCCCCTCATTACTCTTAGAGTGCCCAACCCCAAAAGCAATTTGCATATGTGGAAAAAAAAAGCCAGATATGCTCAACTAGGCTCATGAGCTAGCATATACATGCAAAAAGCTCACAGGACCTGTGACCTCATGCCCAGAATACAATTTCATTTAGTTCACAAGTATCATACACAGAAAAAATCTTTTGAAACATATCATACTGATCTTGCCAAATGAGAGTCCAACCACAAAATGACAGACAAGTCCTCTTTGAACAAGTGAAACAACTGACTCCAAACATCCAATTAAATCTATTTGGATCCCATCACTGAGCTGCAACTGAACTATCTATGCACTGTGAACAAGGGGTCCATGTCTGGATTCCCCTCATTACTCTTAGGGTGACCAACCCCAAGAACAATTTGCAAATGTAGAAAGAAAAGCCAGAGATGCTCAACTAGACTCATGAGCTAGCAAATATGGGAGGAATCCAGAAAGGAATTGTCTGGCATTTCGTGGCTGGACTGTCATTTGGCAGGACCAGTATGATGTGCTTCAGAAGATTTTCTCTCTGTGTATGGCACTTGTGAACTAAAAAAGATTGCACCCTGGACACCGAGACACAGTCCCAGTGAGCTTCTTGCATGTATTTGCTAGCTCATGAGCCTAGTTGATAATCTCTGGCTTTTCTTCCTCTGTGTATGACACTGGTGAGCTAAAAGAGATTGTACCCAGGGTGCGAGGACACAGTCCCAGTGAGCTTCTTGCATTTACTTGCTAGCTCATGAGCCTAGTTGAATATCTCTAACCTTTTTTTCTACATATGCAAGTTGCTCTGGGGTTTAGTCACCCTAAGAGTAATGGGGGGGAATCCAGACATGAAACCCCTTGCTTTGCGGTATTAGAGACACATCATGGATGAGGGATGAGAAGGCGTGCGTGTGTTTCCTTGTTCAGAGAGAAACTGGCTGTTTTTTTTTTTTTTTTTTTTTTTTTTTTTTTTTTTTTTTTTTTTTTTTTTGGCTGAGCTGTTATTTGGCGGGACCAGTATGATGTGTTTCAGAAGGTTTTTCTCTTCATGTATGACACTGGTGAGATAAAAGGCATTGCACTCTGGGCGTGAGGGCAGTCCCAGTGAGCTTCTTGCATGTATTTGCTAGCTCATGAGCCTAGTTGAGCATCTTTAACCTTTTTTTTTTTTCTACATATGCAAACTGATCTGGGGTTTAGTCACCCTAAGAGTAATGGGGGGGAATCCAGACATGGACAGCTTGCTTACAGTGTCTAGAGGGGTCAGCTGCTCCTCCCTGATGAGCCCCAAGAAGGCTGCAACATACATCTGGGGGTTAGCTGTTTCCCTTGTTCAGAGAGGGATTGTCATTTGGCAGAACCGGTATGATGTGCTTCAGAAGATTTTCTCTCTCTCTGTATGACACTGGTGAGCTAAAATAGATTGCAACAAGGGTGTGAGAACACAGTTCCATTGAGTTTCTTGCATTTACTTGCTAGGTCTTGAGACTTTTTTCTACATATGCAAATTGCTCTGGGGATTAGTCACCCTAAGAGTAATGGGGGGAATCCAGACATGGACCCCTTGCTCACAGTGTCTAGAGGGATCAGGCTAGTGGAGCACCTCTAAAAATTTCTCTCTCACATGTGCAACTTACTCTGGGGATTAGTCATTCCAAGAGTAATAAGGGGACCCATTGCTCACAGTACCTAGTAGGATCAGCTACACCTCCCCAATGAGGCCCAATAAGGCTAAAATGTATGTCTGGGGGTTAGCTGTTTCCCTTGTACAGAAATTGTCTGGCATTTCGTGGCAGGACCAGTATGATGTGCTTCAGAGGATTTCTTGTCTGTGTATGGCACTGGTGAGCTAAAAGAGATTGCAGCCTGGGTGTGAGAACAGTCCCAGCGAGCTTCTTGCATGTATTTGCTAGCTCATGAGCCTAGTTGAGCAACTCTAACTTTTTTTCTACATATGCAAATTGCTCTGGGGATTAGTCACCCTAAGAGAAATGGGGGGAATCCAGACGTGGACCTCTTACTTACAGTGTCTAAAGGGATCAGCCTAGCTGATCAGCCCCCCCCACCCCCACCCCCCAATATCCAAATTGCATTGGGGATTAGTCACCCTAAGAGTAATGAGGATTATCTAGATGTGGACCCATTGCTCACAGTGCTTAGAAGGATCAGCTACACCTCACTGATGAGGTCACTAAGGAAGAAACACATGTATGGGTTTAGCTGTTTACCTTATTCAGAGAGGTCTTGTCTGGCATTTCATGGCTGGTCTGTCATTTGACAGGACTAGTATGATGTGCTTCTGTGTATGGCACTGGTGAGCTAAAAGAGATTGCACCCTGGATGTGAGAACGGTCCCAGCGAGCTTCTTGCATGTATTTCTTAGCTCAGAAGCCTAGTTGAGCATCTCTAACTTTTTTTTTTTCTACATATGCAAATTTCTCTGGGGATTAGTCACCCTAAGAGTAATGGGGGGAATCCAGACATGGACCCCTTGCTCACAGCGCTGAAAATGATCAGCTGCATCTCACCAATGAGGCCGAAACACAGTATGGGGCTAGCTGTTTCCCTTGTTCAGTGAGGAATTGTCCTTTGGCAGGACCAATATGATGTGCTTGAGAAGATTTCCTCTCTCTGTGTGTGGCACAGGTGAGCTAAAAAAGATTGCCCCCTCCCCCGGGTGTGAGAACACAGTCCCAGTGAGCTTCTTGCATGTATTTGCTAGCTCATGAGCCTAGTTGAGCAAGTCTAACCTTTTTTTTTTTTTTTTTTTTTTTCTGTGTATGCAAATTGCTCTCGGGATTAGTCACCCTAAGAGTAATGAAGGGAATCCAAACATGGACACATTGCTCCCAGTGCCTAGAGGGATTACCTACACCTCACTGACAAGACCCAGTAAGGCTGAAATGTACGTCTGGGGTTTGCTGTTTCCCTTGTTCAGAGAGAGGCATTGTCATTTGGTAGTACCAGTATTATGTGCTTCAGAAGATTTCCTCTCTGTGTATGGCACTGGTGAGCTAAAAGAGATTGCACTCTGGGTGTGAGAACTGTTCCCAGCAAGCTTCTTGCATGTATTTGCTAGCTCATGAGCCATCTCTAACCTTTTTTTTCTACATATCAAGTTGCTCTGGGCATTAGTCACCCTAAGAATAATGGGGGGGACTCCAGACATGAACCCCTTGCTCACAGTGCCCTTGTGAGTTCAGTGGCACCTCACTGATGAGGTCCAAGAAGGCTGAAATGTGTGTCTGGGCTTAATGGGTTTCCTTGTTCAGAGAGGAATTGTCTGACTTTTTGTGGCTGGACTGTTATTTGGCGCGACCAGTATGATGTGCTTCAAAAGATTTCCTCTGTGTATGGCACTGGTGAGCTAAAAGACATTGCACTCTGGGTGTGAGGACAGTCCCAGTGAGCTTCTTGCATGTATTTGCTAGCTCATGAGCCAAGTTGAGCATATCTAACATTTTTTTCTACATATGCAAATTGCTCTGGGGATTAGTCACCCTAAGAGAAATGGGGGGAATCCAGACATGGACAGCTTATTCACAGTGCCTAGAAGGATCAGCTGCACCCCACAGATGAAGCCCAAGAAGACTGAAACATACGTCTGGGGTTAGTGGTTTCCCTTGTTCAGAGAGGGATTGTCATTTGGCAGAACCAGTATGATGTGCTTCAGAAGATTTTCTCTCTCTGTATGATACTGGTAAGCTAAAAGAGATTGCAACCAGGGTGTGACGACACAGTCCCAGTGAGCTTCTTGCATTTACTTGCTAGCTCATCAGCCTAGTTGAGCAACTCTAACCTTTTTTTTTTTTCTACATATGCAAATTGCTCTGGGGATTAGTCACCCTAAGGGTAATGGATGATTGGGGGGGGTGTTATCCAGATCTAGACCCCTTGCTTACAGTGGCTAGAGGGTTCAGTCTAGCTGAGCACCTCTAAAAAAAAAAATTTTTTTTTTTCTCTACATATGCAAATTGCTCTGGGGATTAGTCACCCTAAGAGTAATGAGGGGAATCTAAACGTGGACCCATTGCTCACAGTGCCTAGAAGGATCAGTTACACTTTGCTGATGATGCCCAATAAGGCTGAAATGTATGTCTGGGGTTTAGCTGTTTCCCTTGTTCAGAGAGAAATTAGCATTTCATGACTGGGCTGTCATTTGTCAGGACCAATGTAATGTGCTTCGGAAGATTTCCTCTCTGTGAATGGCACTGGTGAGCTAAACGAGATTGCACTCTGGGTGTGAGAACAGTCCCAGCAAGCTTCTTGCATGTATTTGTTAGCTCATGAGTCTTGTTGAGCAACTCTAGCTTTTTTTTTTTTCTTTTTTTTCTTCTTTCTTTCTTTCTTTCTTTCTTTCTTTCTTTCTTTCTTCCCCCCCCCCTTCTTCCCCCCTCTACATATGCAAATTTCTCTGGGGATTAGTCACCCTAAGAGAAATAGGGGGGAATTCAGGCATGGACCCCTTGCTCATAGTGTCTAGAGGGCCCAACCTAGCTGAGCACCTCTAATTTTTTTCTCTTCATATGCAAATTGTTCTGGGGATTAGTCACCCTAAGAGTAATGAAGAGAATCTAGACATGGACCCATGCTCACAGTACCTAGAAGGATCAGCTATACCTCACTGATGAGGCCAATAATGAAGAAAATTATGTATGAGATTAGCTGTTTACATTGTTTAGAGAGGATCTGTCTGGTATTTTGTGGTTGGACTGTCATTTGGCAGGAACAGTATGATGTGCTTCTGTGTATGGTGCTGGTGAGCTAAAAGAGATTGCATTCTGGGTGTGAGAACTGTTCCCAGCGAGCTTCTTGCATGTATTTACTAACTCGTGAGCCTAGCTGAGCATCTGTAACTTTTTTCTACATATACGAATTGCTCTGGGGATTAGTCACCCTAAGAGTAATGGGGGGAATACAGTCATGGACCCCTTGCTCACAGTGCTTATCAGGATCAACTGTACCTCACCGACAAGGCCCAATAAGGCCGTAACATATGTTTGGGGCTAGCTGTTTCCCTTGTTCAGTGAGGAATTGTCATTTGACAGGACCAGTATGATGTGCTTCAGAAGATTTCCTCTCTGTGTATGGCATTGGTGAGCTAAAAGAGATTGCACCCTGGACGTGAAAACACAGTCCCAGTGAGCGTCTTGCATGTATTTGCTAGCTTATGAGCCTAGTTAAGCATCTCTAACCTTTTTTTTCTACATATGCAAATTGCTCTGGGGGTTAGTCGTGGACCCCTTGCTCACAGTGCCTAGAGGGATCAACTGCACCTCACAGATGAGGCCCAATATGGCTGAAATGTACATCCAGGTTTAGCTGTTTTCCTTGTTCAGAGAGAAATTGTCTGGCATTTTGTGGCTGGGCTGTCATTTGGCAGAACCAGTATTATGAGCTTCAGAAGATTTTATCTCTGTATATGGCATTTGTGAGCTAAAATAGATTGCACCCTGGGCGTGAGGACAGTCCCAGCGAGCTTCTTGTATGTATTTGCTAGCTCCTGAGCCTAGTCGAGCCTCTCTAAACTTTTTTTCTACATATGCACATTACTCTGGGGATTAGCACCCTAAGTGTAATGGGGGGAATCCAGAAGTGGACCCCTTGCTCACAGTGCCTAGAGGGATCAGCTGCATTTCACTGATGAGGCCCAATAAGGCTGGCACAAATGTCTGTGGTTAGCTGTTTCCCTTGTTAGAGAGAAATTGTCTGGCATTTCATGGCTGCACTGTCATTTGGCAGGACCAGTATTATGTGCTTCAGAAGATTTTATCTCTGTGTATGACACTGGTGAGCTAAAGGAGATTGCACCCTTGGCGTGAGGATACAGTCCCAGTGAGCGTCTTACATGTATTTGCTAGCTCATGAGCCTAGTTGAGCATCTCTAACCTTTTTTTCTACATATGCAAATTGCTCTGGGGATTAGTCACCCTAAGAGTAATGGGGGAATCCAGACATGGACCCCTTGCTCACAGTGTCTAGAGTGGTTAGCTGCACCTCAAAGATGAGGCTCAAGAAGGCCTAAATATATGTCTGGGGTTAGCGGTTTCCCTTGTTCAGAGAGGAGTTGTCAGGCATTTTGTGGCTGGACTGTCATTTGGCAGGACCGGTTTATATGCTTCAGAAGATTTCCTCTCTGTGTATGGCACTGCTGAGCTAAAAGAGATTGCAGCCTGGGTGTGAGGACATAGTCCCAGTGAGCTTCTTGCATGTATTTGCTAGCTCATGAGCCTAGTTGAGCATCTCTAACCTTTTTTGTTTACAAGGGATGTGAAGGGTTTTGCTACCATCTACCACTGTGGGATCACTGCTGTGAACACTGATTAGTGTCTGTCAATAATCTGAGAATAATGACAGCTTACATTAGACTTAGACTTTATAATGGTAATAATTGATGTAGGAATCATGTTGAGTATGTGTAAATATATAGAGAGATACAAATACATCACACCACACCAGTCCACCACCACCATACACATATACTACATTCAATTTGGATTTTAGTAACCCCCTATTTTAAATACATTTTTATTCCTCTTTATATACATTCGCTAGGCTGCATAGCAGCAGGTTTAAAAAAAGGTTGAAAGATACTTGTGTGTGTACTGTGCAGGGCGCAGGTTAGCCAAGCACAACAACTGACAAGAAATGTATCTGTAGGCTTTAGCCTTGTTAGGCACAACAACCCTGAGAAAACACTGACTTATCAGACATTAACTTATAAGACACAATTGCCCTGAGAAAGAAAATTGATTTGTAGAATTTAGGCTTGTTAGGCACAACAAGCCCCCCAAAATTGGCTTGTGGAGGCCTCAGGGTTGCCAAAAACAAAAAAAATGATGCCCTACTGGCCTAGTGCCAGCAGGTCATTTTGTGGTGGCCTTAGCCAAATGATGTGGTGACTTTAATTTTTCCCTTGCGAGCAGGATAGAACTGTGCCTTTTATCAATAAATGCAATGTGCACAGTGTGTGTTTGTGTGTGTGTAGGAAAATTGTGAAATGGGAGAAGGACTGGGAACAATGGACAAATATACACTCATGTCAAACAACTGGCACAACTATAACCAAGCACCATGACACATAGGTCCATAATGTCAATTCATTTCCCCAGAAACCAAGTATTTCTGTCACTATGCTCCTTGTCCACTCTGCTAAGGACTCGTGAGCAGACTTTGTAATAATTATGAATTCTCCATGCCACCAGCTTAGCTTATTCTGTGGGATGGAATCTCCTCAGATGCTCCTTGATTCCCTGCTTACAACTGGTGTCACCACACTGTCATGTGTAGTTAGTGCACCACACAATGTTCCATGGGTGAACACAAACTACCACATCCTTGCATCTACAGAATCGCTATCAGCTGGTGGGGGAAATAATGTTGACAGAGGCGGTACACCAGAAGAGGAGGAGGTAGAGGACCCTGAGGGTGGAGACAGTTGGTACATATTCTCATGCCTGGAACCTAGTGCAAGAAGCTGATCATGAGGCAGGCATTTTTCTCATCATTAAGCTTGAAGGCTCATGCTAGATTTCTCTAAACTTCCTCTTCAATTCCCATCAATGTTATTGGAGCCCTTGGGGAGGGACAGGGGGTAAAGCAACCCCAGCCTAAGATTTATTTTGTAGGGGTTTGGATTTAACATGCATCACATAAACATCATGGTGTCTGTAATGCATGTGTTTTATGAGAAAAATTGTGCCAAGGTGTGTCCCATCCTTTCGCTTTTCACTGACTTGTCACACATAGTGCACAGTGCCATCACTGATGACTGCACTGTGCCTGCTCTAAGCGAAAAAGAGTTCAATCTATTAACTTCAATACATAAATAGTAACAGTGCATTACAATTTGAGGAAATATGTCATGTCTGAGTTTGTTCTCTGCAGAGGTGGTGCTTATACTACATAATGATGTCTGTTTTCAAAAGCAAATAAAATAAAACACTATACAAAATAAAATGTGTTTTCTGAGCCCATTGAGCCTCTTATCTCTACCCCCCCACCCCAGAGTGACCAGAGGAGAAGATAAAAGGGACAAGGGGACAGAGTGACACATTATATATTACATGATGTGATCTGGGTCCCTCCATAAGCTTAGTTCTTATCAGTCCCAGTGACCATTATTTTCTGTTTGTAGGATTTTCATCTACTGTAAGCTCAGTTTTGTGATGTATGGAACAAAGTCCCTTTCTACCAATATTCCTGGGTCACACTGAGGTCAGCTCACTGCAACATGGAACTATCAGAGAAGGAGAGTCAATTTGGTTCCTGCAGACCTCATGGAGGGGGAGGTGAATACTATATCTACATAAAGTAAAGAATAAAAAAGGTATGGAATGTGGGAAGCAGTATGGGGATGTGTTTTAACTTATTCAATGGACGATGTGGATAACTAAAACTCTCCAGGTGACCATCGATGTATCAGTTCCAACCCCTAAACAAAGTTGTCTATGCATCTAAAGTATCATTGTCTCCAACTATGAAGCAATAATGTAATTTATTGTTTAAAGAAGTAAACTCTTTTATCACAATGACTTTTTAGCCCTTTAAGACACAGAGGGCTAGGCAACTTCTTGTTTTGAAATGTGTTTAAATGCCTCTCTGGTCCTTAAAGTAGTTAAAAAAATAAGAGAGGCAACCATCTTGTTCTTCTGCACAATCACATTGCTACACATGCAGAATTATTTTATTTGATTTGTACATAATGTAATCCTATCTTTTTGTTCCATGTTTTGAAAGGTTTCAAGCCAAAAACACATAACTACTAAGAATGCTGGGACCAATTAATATAATTGGAAATGCTGACTCATTTTTGGAATTATGTCTAATTAAGATGTTCTATTATTTGTCGAGACACTTAGCAGGAACTGTTATTAATTTCTTTTCATCATGAAAAAATGTGTTACAAGTGTGAAGTAGTAACTAAAAGATTAAAAGAAAAACATGTTTAACCTTTATTGCAGCTATGCAAATTTCTCCTCTACTAATGCCTGAATCACACTTTGTCCCTTATTCACTTTCAGTTCATACTTCATATCTTTGTTTTTGGCTTCTCAAGAAAAAACTTTTCTTGACTGTGTTTTGGACTTAATCAGTGGCATCAAACTGCATTCTTTGAAGTACAAGACAGAGCAGGTTTTTGTTCTATACCTGATTACGCACAGATGCTGTAATTAAAATGACAGGACTAATTACTGACTGTTTGCAATACTTGGGATATCCCAAAACACTACACGGTATCTACGCTGTAGGAATGTAATTTGAGATCACGGGGATGTGTTTTCAACTGTGAGTTGTTTGCTGACCATATATCTCACTAAAATAATAGGACATAAGGAGAGAGTTTCTTGTTTGAGCTAAAATTACCCACTCTGAAGTTTTCACTTTATGATAATTACTTTCTGAGATTGTTTAAATATTTCCACACACTGTGCTGTTAATAAATAAAGTTTCACCTACAAAATTACATTGTAGCTGATCAGAATTTCTGATTTCTGTAGATGACTTCAGCTCACACGGGTAGTTCATGTTTTGGCAGTTAAGGCTGTTGAAGAAACTTTTCCTAACAAATCCCTGTGTTCATAGGGTCTTCAAACACCCTTCTCGGAAACAATAAGACTCTCATGAACCCCCTATTTTGCAAGGCAAGCTTACTATTCATTGTTATGCAATGCACTGCCAATTTGGTGGCAACGACTGGGTTACACTAACATTTACATGAATAAACAAACCCCCTGCTATTTCCACTTTTTTTATTATTCAACCTCTTAAGGACCCATAACGTGCTATGACTGTCATGGGAAACCTTGCATTAAGGACCCATGACGGTCCTGGTACCTCATGGAATTTAGGGGTCCCAGCGTGCTTCCTGAATCCAATCCCGGAAAAAAACATGCACACGGTCCTTCACTGCCAGTCGTGTTACTGTGTGGCAGGTGGTTAAAGACTTAAGCAACAGGATTTCTATTTTCTTAGCAACATATATTTTGATAGCAGATAAGAATAATTTGGCACATCCAGTCTGCCCATTACTCCTGCGGTAAAAACTTCAAACCTTTCTTGGTCCTTGGTTTGTCTTCTGGATATGGAGGTAGGGAGGGACAGTGCAAGAATATGCTCTAAGTGTAGTATTTATTAGTAAACCAGATAATAAGGAACATCCAAAAACCATTACTTAAAGCCCACAAGTTAATAAACATAAAATGTTGGGTAGTGGTAGCTACAGCATAGATAAGGTTGTGCCCCACCTTAAGGAATTTTATTTAGTAAACACAGAGTTCTGGGTAGTAGTGGCAACAACATAAATTGAGTTATGCCCCACTTTAAAATACCTTATATAATCAACAAAGCTAACTGAATATTTGTGGCTACAGCACGAATTAAGTTGCGCCCCACTTTAAGTAATATTATTTAATAAACAGAATTTGGGTAGTGGTGGCTACAGCATGAAATGAGTTGCACCCACTTTAAAATTCCTTAAAAAACATAGATAAGTGGATATTATGTACTGGAATGTGGTAATTACAGCATAAATCTAAAATATACCCTACTTATTTCTTACATAAATCTAAAATATACCCTACTTACTTATTTCTTACATAAAACCTCAGGCAGTGATTGCTACAGTATGGATGATGTTGTGCCCCACTCCTATATACTAAAAATACATCTAGTAAATGTCCAGAAAGTGTATACCTTCAGGTCCAAATATAGTGTATCGCAATATGGCCATAAATAGATAAAGAGCCAATCACTCTTAATTTCCATAATACATCTCTATGGATAACAAAATAAACAAAATTTCAAATGAAACAGTACCGGTATCTATTGTAGCAGTATGGGGATAGCCCCAATAATGATTGCCATTACTTGAAGGCAATTGATATTTGACATTACATCTAAGCTTCTGATCCTCTAGTTTTAGACTATGACCTCTTGTCCTAACATTTCTAACCCTGCACTTTGTTGAATCCATGTATGCATTTAAATGTTTCTATCATATCTCCCCTCACTCTTTTCTCCTCCAATCTATACATTTTCTGATCATTTAGTCTATCTTGATTATTTTTATCCTGTAAACCAGTTGCTATTTTAGTAACCCTTCTCTGAACTCTCCCCAAGAATACACATATGTTTCTCAAGATGGGGTCTCTGTACACAATACTCTAAGAGAGATTTAACCAGAGATCTATGTGTGGCATCCCTTTTTCTGCTACTTATACCTCTAGCTAGACATCCCAGCACCCTGCTTGCATTCCCCTCTGCTTTGTTACATTGCCTGCCTACAACACAGTCCCCATAATTGCATATTCTGTCTTTTGATTTTTATGTCCCAAGTATATTATTTTACATTTATCACTAGTAAACTGCAGCTGACACACTTTTGTCCAGTATTCTAATTTACCTAAATTAAATAGCCATTTGACTGATCCCCCCAGAGATTCTCCCCTTTTGCAAATCATTGTATTATCTACAAAGGCAAACCTTACCTTACCTTGAAGAACTTTTGCAATATCTCTGATAAAAATAATAAAAATAATGCTCCCCAGTACATATCCCTGAGGTATACCACTAGTAAAATGGCCTTCTTCTGAATATTCTCCACTAACTACAAACCTCTTTCTCCTGTCACTCAGCCAATGCCTTATCCATTCAACTATTTTTACATCCAGACCCAAATTATTAACAAGTCTTCTATGAGGAAAAGTATCAAATGCCTTACTGAAATCTAGATAAACTGTATCTACTGCTTCCCTCTGGTCTATTATTTTAGTTATCCATTCATAAAACTCTGTAGGTTTAGTTTGAAAAGATCTCCCTGTCAAAAATGGGAGAAAAGAGGCTGGGGAACGTCTTTTCACCTTGATGTCAGAGGTTCAGTGGTGTCCTCAACTCCCTAGTCCTCCACCTTAATAATCTAAACAAATATAAAGATGAATAAAAAAAAATTCTAAAATCCTATAGCAACACTCACCTCTGCCAAAAATACAAAAGGCAATTCCCCTTCCCAATCCTGCCTGGGTAACTTCCAGTCCATTTAATTTTTGATCATATGCTAATAGCCTAGAAGGCAGGGTTACTCAAGACACATAAATTGCCCTGGACTGGAGTATCTTCTCGTTCCAACCAGTCAGTTATGTGGAGACAGGGTAGTCCAATCAGTGAAAAGGAAGGGGTCACATATTACACATGCATGATCCCTTCTTCTCATCCCTGATTGGCTGAGAGGTGAGGTTACACCAGGGCAAATTCTGTTCTCCATATAACCCTGCCTCCCAGTCAATGAAATCATGGTAAAAAAATAGTAAATGGAATTGTCCAATCCCTGTTTTTTTTCCTCACAGTGGCCTGGTAGTGGCCCAGGCAAAAGTGGGGTTAGGGTTACTTTTATCATTATTATTATTATTATTATTATTATTATTATTATTATTTTTAATTGCAATGGCTAGCGTGGTGGCAGGATTTCAGCACTTTTATTATTTTTTTTTTTTAATTCTTTAAGTTATTGACATGGAGAACGAGAGAATCACAAACAACACTGGACCTCCAACTAGGGCAAGTTTCCCTTATTTTCCCACAGACAAATTATAAAAGGGGCTGTCAGATAGGGATGGGCAAAAGTTTTCGCCTAAACACAAAAATAGGCGAAAACTGGCACTTTCTACCTGTCAGGAAATTTCTTGCAAAAAGTGCAGTTTTTCCACCATCACCTAACTCATTGCATTTAAATAAATGGGAAGGGGTCTGAGGGTACCTGTGTTGGTAGAGTCTGGGGAAGAATCAGCTGAACAGGTATTTGGCTTTTTTTTGGGGGGGGCTGCTGACTGGGATAGGGGGAGCAGTTAATTACAAAAATAAAAACAATTGGTAAGTAACATGCCAGAAACAGGAACCCCCCTGTAGTAAGCTGTGACTGGGGCAGGCTGATACTTGAAGGGATAAAGTATTTTTTATAGTACCAAGGCAACACGTCACACACAATCATTTCTATGGTGTACTTTACAGTACACCATAGAACTGATTGTGTGTGATGGTGTATTTTACAGTAAACACACATGCACAGTAGTTGAGTAAAATCCAGCAAACATACAAGGGGTAGGGGGTGAAAGGATTTAGGAGCAGTGCAGGGACACATAAATAAAATGGTAGTCTAAAAACTGACTGCAGCCATGGTTGATGCAGCTAGTAAGCAGCATAGCAGCAGGCTTAAATAAAAGCTGAAGTGTATATGTATGTGCTGTGCATTGTACAGGACTCAGGTTAGCCAAACAAGGCCTACAAATAAATTAATCTGTAGGACTTAGACTTATTAGGCCCAAGCCCTGAGGACACATTGATTTTAAGGGATGTGGCTTGTTAGAGGCACAAGCCCTGAGGAAACATTGATTTGTAGGACTTAGGCTTGTTAGAAACAAGCCCCCCAAAACTGTTTTTTATCTAGTCCTCTTGTTTGAAAGAACAAGCCCTTAGAAAAAAATGCCCTAGTGGCCTAGTGACAACATGTCATTTTATGGTGACCAGTGGCCATTAGCCTTTGGCAAATGTCATAGTGGTCACATTGCAGAAGGGCGATTAGGAAGCTCTAAGGGAATCACATCAACAGCAGTGATATAGCTGTTGATTATAATGGTTACAGTTGATACTAGCTCTAGTGATGCGCCTGAAGCAGTAGCAGCACCACAACTAGCCCCTCCAGGTGTATCTAGAGAAACAAAGTGTGCCTATAATTCTTCTCCTCCTGCACCTCCTCCAAAATCATGGGTGTGTGGAATTCTAATTTTTCCCTTGAGAGCAGAAAGGAACCGTGCCTTTCATCAGCAACTGAAAGGTGCACAGTGTGTGTGTAGGAAATAGGGGAAGGACTGTGAACAATGGACACATCTGCACTCACATCGTACAACTGGCACAACTGAAAGCAAACACCTTGGTGCTTAGGTCTGCAATCTCAAATCATCCCCCCAGAAACAAAGTACTGTTCCTGTTACTATGCCCTTTGTCTACTCCTCTATGTACACTTTACAACTATCAGACTTAATAATAATGATGTATCCTTCCTGAGTCCCTGCCACCAGCTTAGTGTATTCTGGAATCTCCTCAGATGCTGCTTGATTCCATGCCTGCAATTATACATATTGCCATATGTGGTCAGTGCACCACATAATGTGTAATAGGTGGACATGAATTGCCACATCCTCTCATCTACAGAATTGCTATCAGCTGATGGGGGAGGTAATGATGACAGAGGTGGATCACCAGAAGATGTTGCTATGTCTTCCCGCACCCGGACCCTAGCTCAAGAAGTTGATGATCGAACTTTCATGCTCAGGCTAGGTTACCTTCCCAATTTCTTTTGTAGGAGGTTGGCTTTAACATACTTGACATAAATGTAGTGTTGTCTGTATTTCATGGGTGTTATCAGGGCGGTTGTGCAAAGGTATGTCCCCTCATTTTCACTGACTTGTCACAAATACTTCACAGTGCCAATGCTGATGACTCCATTGTGCCTGCCCCAAGAGAAAAAAAGTCCCACACCCATGACCTCAAGGGGGACAGGAAAGGTGGCCTCTTTCTTCTTCTCCACAGTCCCCTTCACTGGCTGGGGCAAAGGATGCTGCTGCTGGTGTTGCTGCTGCCTCAGAATGAACACTAGAACTAGGATCAGGATTATTGCTGGCAAGTGGAACCTATCTTAGTCCCGCATCACAACTACTGCGGGACCCCATACCTACTGTGGCCATGGTGGTTTGTGGCACGCTAGTCTGCTCATAATCATACGCCTGCTGTCATAGCAACAGCAGAAACATGAAATACAACAGCAGCAAACTCCACAATGTCACTGCTGGTAGTGGCGATGATATCCATCCCCATTTACACATCTGCCTCCCAATTCTTCTTGCTTTTTGCTTAAAAGTACCTTATTATCTCTGCCACTCCAGCTGCTCCACCATCATCGTCATCAGCACCACCAGTCCCTTGCAGCTGCTTTGTGAGAGTTGCACTGGTTGGCAATGATGACAAATGTGATAGCGGGTCCCCTACTGTCACACTTGCCATCTCTTGAGGTGAAGAAGACAGTCTAGCAGCTCTAGCAGCAGGCACAGGCAGCTGATCTGTACTGATGCTAATACTGCTAGTCAGTTTTGCCTTCTTCAGCATCATGTCCCAGAGGCACAATGCTGGGGAAAGGGGAATCAAAGGGTCAGGAGGATGTTGTAGGCTCACTTGACCACTAGTCTGGCTGCTCATCATCATCACTTCCTCTTCCACTTCAGCAATAGGAGGATCAACACTCACTCTAGTCCCACCACCAGCTGCCACATCACAATTACCATCACCACCACCTCCTCCCTCACCCCCACCACTCTCTAGCTGATGTGTAGTAGTAGAGGGACTGCTTGAGGATGGCAAATGTGATTTAGGTTCCCCTGCTATCCCACTTGCCATCATCTCATCCTGATCCTGTCTATCACAAGGCAGCAATATTAGCAGGTACAATCAGCTGATCTGTGCTGCTTACTAGGGATGGGAGAAAATGTTTGCCTCAAACTGAAATTGGCAAATAATGGCACTTTCCCCTTGAATAATTTCCTGCGAAAAGTGCCATTTTTTCCGCTTTTTCCCACCTTTTTCACACCTTTTTCACCCATTGAAATCAATGGGACGAAACATTTTTCTCCACCACACAAAAGTTTTCTGCAGCCATATAAAAGTGTGTCAGGCTCTCACAGCATGCCATTCTGTGTTTGTGAGAGGAGATAGCAGCACCGTGTTGGAGCTAGAGAAGATAGGGGAATTTAAGTTTAGTTTAGGGAATCTTTAAGGTAAGACATTTGTTCCCTGTATTAGGAGAGTCAGTTGGTCACTCTGGGGAGAAGAAGAGAGGAAGAAGGTTGACCCCAAATAATATACCAAATTTCAAATTGACTGACTGGCAAGGCACATGTAGCTGGGGACCTATTGGCTTGCTGATCTTGCTGTTATTGTCTCTGTGCTGGGTGGGGAAGTCTGGGAAAAGAAGTTGCTGATTTTGTTTTTCATTTATAATTTTCTTTGGACAGACTATGATAAGACAACATGGTGGACAAATTAAAAAATAAATAAATATAAAAGAAAAAAGAACTAAATATATTAGGTGACAGTGACAGACAGCTGACTGGGCTTAGGCAGGGCATCATACAGCTCCATCAGCTGTGTTGTGTACCCATAAAGTAAAAAAACACAGTGTAGTTGAGTACTACATTCTAACACATTTTCAAGGTATATGTTGCTGTAGGACTCACAACTTTGACTTCCAGCTACTTATTTCAACACTACAGCCCTCAGAAGAAGTAATATTGTGCTGGGAAATGTTGTACCATATTAAACACAGGAAAATGTGTTGGACTAGGAAATGAATGTGTTGGAAAAGGAGAAACATGTGAAAGAATAGGATAAAAAAATGTTGAATAGGCAAAAAATGTGTTAGAATAGGAGAATAATGTGTTGGAATAGGTGAAAAATTTGCTGGAATAGGCGAAAAGGAAGAAAATTTTGCATTGGAGGAAAAGAGAAAACTTTCATGAAAAAATTGAAAAATCGTCCGTTGTTCACGAAAAGTCATGCAGAAAATTTTTCTCACTTTTCGCCCACCCCTACTGCTTATACTGCTACTCAGTGCTGCCTTGCACACAAATTTCCCCCTGATCTGGGCATCATTGGGTCTGGGGAATCAGGGCTCCCAGATCTTTCCATGCTGGCCATGGTTACTTCCTCTTCCTCCTCTGACTCACTGGGCACATCACAGTCTTTCCAGATTTCTTTTTTCTCTTTTTCATATGGACACTCATACTGTTAGCCAACAGTCTGAGTTTCTTCTGCCTTTATTTTGCTACATAAATAGCTAGAAAATCATCTAGCACCCTCTCTGGCTGTTTTGTTTTCTGTTTTACTTCCTGGAAACATCATGTTTTTGATGCGAAAATGTGAAGTGCACATAAGTTTGTAGCCATTGAAAAGAAAACATTTTTGGAGTAGTCAAAAAAATTAATTTTTATGTATGCTAACCATAAGTATGTGAGGTGAAAGTTATATCAACTTATTTCACTTTTCAGTGTTAGTGTACACTTAGCAGTGTAAGATGATATATATATATATATATATATATATATATATATATATATATATATATATATATATATAAATATGGCCTCCCATGCCCCATTTTTATTTAATTTATTTTTGTTTTTTCAATTAGATTTTAATGCATTAATATGGGGTACATATACCCCATATTAATTTAGATTGTATTTTTACTTAAAATAGTGGGGCAATTGTACCACATTTTTAATTGCCAGAGAGTGATGAAAAAAGTGTTTGGGGGTTTCAGGACCCTGCTTTATTCTTTGAGAAATCTCCACCATGATCTGTTCAGGGTGGAGAGATGGGACATAATATTATTATTTAAGGCCATTTGGGTCTTATATTTCACAATGTTGCTCCTTTTGTTAATTTTATAATTAGCATTAAGATTTTTAAGCAAGACCAGTGATAGCACATGGCTTACAATTGAAATGGTGCTACACGAGTGATACCACAGAGCATACGTTTGAAATGGGGCTACAGTAGTGATACCACAGAGCTTACAATTGAAATGGTGCTACTCTAATGATACCACAGATCTTACATTTGAAATAGAGCTACACTAGAGATACAACAGAGCTTACAACTGAAATGGTGCTACACTAATGATACTACAGAATTTACAACTGAAATGCAGTTACTATAAATATACCACAAAATGATGCTGCACTTGTGATACTACAGTGCTTACAATTGAACTGGGCTACACTAGTGATATCGCAGAATTTACAACTGAAATGGTGCTACACTAGTGGTACCAAAGAGCTTACAATTGAAATGGTGCTACACTATTGATACCACAGAACTTACAATTGAAATAGTGCTACAGTGGTGATACTACAGAGTTTATAATTGAAATGGAGCTACTCTAGTAATACCACAGAATGGTGCTGCACTAGTGATGTTACAGAGCTTACAATTGAAATGTTGCTACACTAGTGATATCGCAGAGCTTACATCTAAAATGATGCTATACCGCCTCGCCTCTTGTTGCCTTTCTGGAGAGTCAGGGGGTACATCAACAGCGGTGCTTGATTTCTGTGGTAGGTGTTTAGCTTTAACATGTTTGACATGAATGTCATGGTGTCTGAGTTTCATGTATGGTATCAGGGTGGTTGTGCCAAGGTGTGATCTCTCTTTCCTCTTCTCACTGACTTGTCACAAATTGTGCACAGTGCTGATGCTGATGACTGCACTGTGCCTGCCCCAACAGAAAAATAGTCCCACACCCATGACTTCAGGGTATAGAGAACAGGTGTAGAAGAATGGCCTCTTTCTTCTTCTCCTTCATTCCCCTTCACTGTCCATGGCAGTGGATGATGTTGCTACTGTTGTTGCTACTGCCTCAGAATCAGCACTGCAGCTAGGAAAAGGAGTATTGCTACTGATGCGGGAACCTGTCCTAGTCCCGCATCACTTGTTGACCCCATTCCTACTGTGCCCACGGTGGTCTGTGGCACACTAGCTTGCTCCTCTACATCCTGCTGCCCTTGCATCTCAGCGACAAAAGGAATTAGAGCAGTTTCAAATTCCTCATATTCCAAATGTTTATTGCTAGTTGTGGTGGTTGTGATGCCCATCTTCATCCTTGTCTCCCATTCCTTCTCAGTTTCTGTTAAAAAGACCATCAATGTCTCTTCCACCCCAACTTTTCCAGCATCATCATCACCACTACTACTAGTTACTTTGTGCTGCTGCTCTATTACAGATATCTCACTGCTGCTTGGAGGAGGTGATGAGCAATGTGATAGTGAGTCTCCTAATGTCACACTTGTTGTTTCTTGGTGACATGAAGAAGGCAGACTGGCAGCAGTAACAGCAGGCACAGGCTACTGGTGTTGGTGGTGGTATTATTTTTTCTGCCCTGCTCTCCCCTAACCTGGCCTCCTCAGGATCATGTTCCACTAGGACACTGTAGTGAAGGGGACTCACAGTGCCAGAGGAATGGTGTGGTCTCCCTTGATCACTAGTCTGGATGCTCTCAAATGCTTCCCCTACCATTCCCCTAACACTAGTCCCACCGGCTGCTTCACCATTACTGTTACTACTACTACTAACACCAGCCACATCAAGTTCAACCCCAGAGTCTTCCTCCTCACAGCCACTATTAATATGAGGATATTGATAGCCCCCTCCAATACTCCTAATGCTAACAAGCTGCTGGAGTTTAGTAGTACTAGAACTAGTACTAGCGCTGGCGGCACTGCTTGGGAATGGCAAGTGTGGTTTAGGGTCCCCTGCTGTCACACTTGGCATCATCTTCTCCCCCCCCCCCCCCCTCAGTATTACAGGACACACTAGAAGAAGGTTCAGCACTGGTGGTAGCAGGTTCAGCACTGGTAGCAGCAGGGGCAGCATGTCTGACAGCAGGCACAGTATTGGTGGCAGCAGGTTCAGCACTGGCAGCAGGCACAGCACTGCTTGCAGTAGGGGCAGTACGTGTGACAGCAGGCACAGAATTGGTGGCAGCAGGTTCAGCACTGGCAGCAGGAGCAGGGGCAGCACATCTGACAGCAGGCACAGCACTAGTGGCAGCAGGGGCAGCAATGGTGGCAGCAGGGGTAGCACTTCTGGCAGTAGGCACAGGCAGCTGACCTCTCCTGCTCTCACTAGTACTACCCTTTTCTCCCTCCCTTCCTATTAAATTCCCCAAGATCCTAGGGGTGATTTAGGGGGACTGGACATCATTGGTTCAATTGTGCTCACTTCCTTCTCCTCCTCAAACTCAGTGGACACATAAGGGTCCTTCCAGTTCCTCCTTTTATTAGTTTTAAAACTGCTCATAGTAATAGCAGTCACTATGAGCCTCTCCTGACTCAGTTTTTCCAAAATATCACAACAGAACAGCACTACATGTCTACCTCACTCTGTAGCTGCTTCTATTGTGTTCCACTTCCGCAAATACGTCACCTTTTTATAGTGAGAAGGCGAAAAACACGTAACTCAATGGGCGGAAACTTTCTAGCCACTGAAAAAAGGGTGAAGAATTTTAGTCAATGGACAAAAAATGTGAAGATTTTCCCGTGAAAAAGCAGACAACAACGTGGTTTTCACTGAATTTCTCACGGGAAAACAGCAAGAGTTTTCACCCACCCCTAACTATAGCCTTTATCCTCTCTGCTTAGGACCTGTGGTGACAAAAGAGACTTAATAAAAATTATGAATCCTCCCTGCCACCAGCTTGGCATATTCAGTGGAATGGAATGTCTGCAGATTCTTTCTGATACTCTGCATTTAATTGCTACCTACCACATTGCTATTTGTGGTCAGTGCACAGTCGGTGAGTACAAACTGCCATATCCTCACATCTACAGACTCACTGTCAGTTGGTGGGGGGAGTAACAGAGATAAAGAGAGTATGCCAGATGAGGAGGAAAGAAATGGTGCCGGAGCAGGGACAGTGGGTACATTTTGCTGTACCCGGACCCTAGCACAAGAAGACTATGAAGACTTAAGTGTTACACTTGTCATCCAACCTCAAGTTTGGGTTTCTCTTGTCTTCCTCTGGGTTTTCCCCCATTATTTGTGCCCTTGGAGAGGGTGCTCCTATGATTTAAGTAAGGGCGAGGGGGAGAATGGATATCTTCATCTACAGAAGCACCTGCAATGACTTGGGAAGGTTCTGCTGCTCCCTCAGAATCAGCACTAGAGCTAGGACCTGGAGTAGTGGTAGCAAGTGAAATCATATCTACCTGTCCCAGTTCCATATCACTACTTGCTGAACCCTATCCAGTGGTTGCCATGAATGTCTTTGGCCACTACTCTGGTCATCATCTACTGTGACAGATAAATGCCTGTCTCTGATAACTCAGCAACAGGAATTATAGAAGTAGCAAATGACAGAATGTCACTGCTGGTAGTGGTGGGGATGCCCATTCCTATTTGCATCTTTTTCTCCAATTCATTATCATTTTCTGCCAAAAACATTTTCATACTCTCTTCCACGCTTCACTAAACACGAGTCTTTCTGTTCTCCTGGACTGGTTGTTGAACACACATTTTACAGAGGGTCCCCTGGTGTTACACTTGCTATTACCTCAGAATGCAGCACACTGACAGCAGCTGCAGCAGCAGGCACCAGCAGATGACCTGTGTTGGAAATACTGCTATCCAGTGACCTTTTCTTTATTATACTTATACTTCTCCAGATCCCTAGGAAAACACTGGGGATGATTTGGAAAGAAGGACATGTACACCCTGCTGGATTGCTGCACATCTGAATCAATAGCAGGAGCCGTGGTTCTCCAGCTTCTCCTGCAGCTCAGCAGTACAAACAACTTAATTTTTTATTTTTATTCTCTCTTTCTCATTCTGCTTCCACTCTTATTTTCGACTATTCTATAACATGCAGCATGATGGGAAGATTCAGATTTTTATAGTATGGGTGTGGGAAGTTTAGGTGGGAAACTGAACTATCCTCGAGGTAAAATCTGCGTTATTAGTAAACAGTGAAAAATCTCTGGGTTTCTTTGTGTGTGGGAATTCCCATGGAAAAAGTATAACATTTTTTTTTTGTTTGTTTGTTTGTTTTTTTTCGCAAAAATCCCTTCAGGAACAAAGCAAGACTTTTTCCCCATCTCCATTCATAAAGGCCACCATGATTTTCTGGCCATTGTAATTTAAGATATTTATTATTAGTCTATGTTTGTTCTTCTTTGTATAAGCTATCAGGGACCTCATCAGGTTAATACGTTCTTTTGAGGTTTCTGTTTTTATTTTCAGAACTAAACTCAAACAGACACTAGTGAAAATTGCTTTGTTTCTTGCTAGTTTTATTATAATATCCTTTTATCATGTGCTGCAGCTAGGTGTGGAAAAGGAATTCCCGAGTGATAAAAATGAAATTGCCAATTTAATATGTCATTTTTTTTAGACATATTCTATAGATAACACATAGGAAAAATATTGTGTCTTCCATTCAGAAATAACATCTACCTTGGGATTGCAAAGCCTTTCTGCAGTTTTTCCTGGTTTTGTAAATTGTACAGGGAGCTTTGATCATCCCAAAAGAGGGTTGTTTATATAGACACTGTTTTTTATTGTTGACCTTTATATACACTTTTAGTTTATTTTGAAATCTATAGCAGTGGTTCTCAACCTGTGCTCTCAGTGGCTATTAACAGGCCAGGATTTGAGAATTTCCTTTTAAGAGCACAGGTGAGTTAATCAATATGACTGAGCCTCTGATCAACATATTTGTGTTCTATCAGGGAAATTCCTAAGTCCTGGCCTGTTAGTGGCCACTGAGGGCATGGGCTGAGAACCTCTGATCTATAGTATTGTTTAACTGTGGACTAAAATGAACTTCACAATTTTGTTCCACCATAATCTTAACATGGTATTGAGATGGCTAACTCCCTGGCAGACAAAGGGTTACAAATTCACAGCCACTTGACAGTCACATGTCAAAGTAATTTTCATCCTTGCAAATTATAGTTGCAGAAGGATATTAGGTTAATGAAAATGAGATTTTGCTTTCTCTTGTATTTGTTTGATTATCAATGGGACTGATGGCCAACATATATAAATATTTAAATTGCATCCACAATTTCAATTTAGTATTACTGTAAAATATACAAACATCAAAAGTACATGCACTCACTTGTTCTGACATTTAAACATATTTTACATAATTACTGCAATTTCACTAGCGGTTATATTTAAGTCAGGGCTCTGTAAAGATGCCTGTGGTACTGTACATTTTTACTCTCTAAACAAATGTGTATGGCAGGATGACAGGAAAGCTTAACAGTATAGACAACTGTATCAGGGTCAGTTATTAACTTTCATGTAATATTTTTTTATTATGTATAGCTAGACTTATTACACCACTGAGCCTGCAAGCAGAGATGAGAGAAACTCCTATGTTTTATTTATTTAAGTTTAAAAGTTGGTGAACCTGTTCAGGCTCACCATGATGGGGAAGGGAGAGGGAGACAGAGGGATAGAGAGAGGACAAGCAAGAGAGAGACCTTCCTCAAACTCACAGTTCCCCCACCCAGTAAATAATCCACTTCTACTTTGCTACCCACAGTAACTGATTTCAAATAGCATATATGCTACAGGAAATGCTTTATTAGTTGTTTGCGGCATCATGTGATTACTTTTCTTGCATTCCAAATGAATTAGATTATTTATGAAAAGCTTAAGAAGCTCACAATTTTCATATTATATTTCAAGATAAAAAAACAAAATTTTTCAGAAAACTGAATTTATCAGTTTGCTCATCTGTAGGGGTGAGCGAAAGGTCCCATTTGGGTTCTCACCAAAAAAATTCAGCGAAAATCCACTTTAAATAAAGCCATTAAAATCTTCACCATTTTCTCCAATTGCCAAAAATTGTTTGCTATTTTTTCAGTGGATACAAACTTTTCATCCCTTTGCTTATATGCCAAAAACAGGATCTTTCCAGGAAGTGAAACACAATGCAAGCAGCTAGAGAAAGAGAGAGAGAGTGAGTTTGGGCTAGGCTGTTGTGCAGTGCTAAATTTTGAAAAATCAAAGCAGCAGAAGTGTCACAGTAACACCAATAACCTTCAGGAGTCAGTACGGTACAGTTAAATGCAAATTTTATTAATAATAGAAAAGTAGATCACACTATATACACAAGTAGTAAGCAGAGGGTACAAGCCAGCAAGCACTGCTATCAGGAATAGTAGACTGCCAAGCTTGACCAATCTGTTGGAGACTAGGCTTCAGCCACTTGTAGTCTCTGCAGGAACCAGGAGCAGGAACAGGAAAACTGGATCTTGATCTGATGAGCGAGTATACTGACTCACACCTGCAGTCAGTATAGAGTGTAATCTGACTCACGCCAGCAGTCAGTATAAGGAAATGGATAAGTATAAGGAAATGGATAACTGACCCACACCTGCAGTCAGTATTGGAGCTAGTCTACAAGAGCCCCAGGTCCGCACTAGATTGGGTGTCTGCTAGGTACAAGGAACAAACGTAAGACTAGTCAGACAGAGCCACAAGTCAGCATCAGAGTGGGTAGTCAGATAAGCCAGGTCATACACAGTTCAGGTAGTCAACCAGAGCCACAAGTCTGCACCAGGTTGGGTGTCCACTATAGGGATAGATAAAAGAATAGTCAGAGTATCACGGTGCCCGTGCGTCTGGCTGCAGGCGGCGACATTCTGATTCTTCTATTTCCATATCTCATTTCTGATTGGCCAATATCTTTGTCGCCGCCCAGTGATAGCCTTTATAACCTCTGTCATATCTACACTATGGTGCCCTTTTGTGGTGTACTAGTTCCTGACTTTTGCTCCGTTACTGCTGATTATGTATGACCTGGCCTGCTGACGACGTTCCTGAGTTTGCTGAACTACTGATGCTCCATTGCTGACTGTATCTGGCTGAGAACCCACTCTGTTGCTGACTGTATCCGGCAGAGGACCCGCTTCCTTTACTGACTGTTTCTGGCTGAGAACCCGCTCCGTTGCTGACCGTATCTGGCTGAGAACCCGCTCTGTTGCTGACCGTATCTGGATGAGAACCCGCTCCGTTGCTGACTATATCTGGCTGAGAACCCGCTCCGTTGCTGACTATATCTGGCTGAGTACCCGCTTCGCTACTGACCATACCTGGCTGTGTATCTATTCCGTTACCATCTGTGTCTAGCGTATTGCAACTCTGTTGCCATCCGTATCTAGCCTACAGCTTGGTTGCCTCCGTTTGCTCCAGCTAGACTTGCTGTGGCTTTGCCGTTATGCTAGTCGGTTGCGCTGCATGGCGCTATTACTCTGTCGACCGTTAGCTAAGCATTCATGCTGTAGCTACTCTCTTTACTGCCGTTGGCGGTGTGCACACGTGAAGTACCGGTACAGTGTTCATAGCACTGACTGTGTTACTCTGATCTCTCTGTGTCCACCTCCTTACAGCACTGGGCTCACTCCCTTTGGGAGCTGCAGTACATCACAGGGCATTACCTATTGACTCTTTGCGTGCCTGGACAGTCCAGGTAGGGTCGTGCATATTCTACTCTGCAGTAGCCTTGGGCTCAAGAGCCAGCATTGCGTTGTTACCATCCTCAGTGAGAGGGGACACTGGTTGCCTATATATATATATATATATATATATATATATATATATATATATATATATATATATATATGTCTTATATATATTTACACTGTATTATGATCCACCCCTAGCGTTCTAGGGATTGCTTATGAGAGTTCTCTCAGTCTACTGGCATCCAGTGCCAGGGTCACTGTTGCCTCGCTCCTTTGGGTTCTGTGCCTCCCAGGCGTCTGGGTTGTGCCAGTAGTGTTGCCTCGCTCCTCTGGGTTCTGTTCCTCCCAGGCATCTGGGTTGTGCCAACCCAGTCATCTCCTCCTGGACCATCTGTCACCAAGTGTCATGGTTTGTTAAGACTTTCAGAAGCAAAGTTAGGTAAAAAAAGTTTAAGACAACTCCATAGGGTATCAACATGTACATACATATATATTGAAATGACAGGAAAAGCAGTAATAATAGTGAATAGGCTCTACCGGCCTTGCCAATATACCGGGCAAGGCAGCCTAAACTGGCACACACAAGATGGATCTACCGGCCCTGCCAATATACCGGGCAAGGCAGCCTAACGGAATACCACAAGTATACAGGCTCTACCGGCCCTGCCAATATACCGGGCAAGGCAGCCTAACGGAATACCACAAGTATACAGGCTCTACCGGCCCTGCCAATATACCGGTCAAGGCAGCCTAACGGAATACCACAAGTATACAGGCTCTACCGGCCCTGCCAATACCGGGTAAGGCAACCCAAGATGGTAACTAAAGAAAGGTTCTACCGGCCTTACCAATATACCGGGCAAGGCAGCCTTATACGGAGAAAGTGGCAACCACTGAGGCCTCAGTGACTGTCAGATGACACAACAGTCGCTTGGATGACATGCAGAGGCTAATAGGCTCAAGTGGCAAGCCAAGGAATAGCAGGGAACCACCAGTACTCGCATACTGGGGAGTCAACGTAGCTGCCTAGGACCTGACAGCTCTAACCAGCATGGAGCGAACCAGTACACGGGTACTGGAGAAACCATCTCTCTTCCGGTGCACCGCAACCGGTAACCTTTGTAAGCAAACCAGTACCAGAGTACTGGAAGCGTAAAATGCAAGAGTGACAAGAACCGGATGGCTAAGGAGCAAACCAGTACCCGTGTACTGGGAGTACAACACAATGTAGCAACAGCAGCCGGGTGGCTGAGGAGTTAACCAGTACCCACGTACTGGAGCACAGTACTACCGTGCACTATCAGCCAGATGGCTGTGGAGCGAACCAGTACCCGCGTACTGGGAATCGAATCACATACACATGACAACAGCCAGGTGGCCGTGGAGTGAACCAGTACCTGTGTACTGGAAATCAATCGAATCGAGGCAACAGTAGCCGTGAGGCTTTAGGAGTGAACCAGTACCCCATAAAGGTTTGGGAGATAAGACATATCATTTTTCATGTTTTTTTTAAGGGCTACAATATAAAATAAACTTATTTTCAAGGTTTACTATCCCTTTAAAGTTCATACATTTATTTTATTTTACAGGGAGAAGGCGGAAGACTGAAGAGAAGGCGGAAGATAGAAGAAAGAAGACACAAAGATGAGAAGACAGAAGAGAAGGACCAGCAAGTGGTGGTGATGATGATGAAGGTGATGGTGGAGCAGCTGGTGTGGAAGAGACATTAATGGCCTTTTTAGCCAAAACCAAGCATGGCGCGGTGTTCAGTAAGGCAACATGAGAATATCGCACTGCATGAAAGCGCGAGATTCTCATGTCACCTCGTTAAATGTCGCATTCATTGTAGTGCCCGCATCAACCCTGTGTGTGCCTCCTACCTCCATGATCTCCCCCTGCCATTATGAAGCAGACTTCTTTGTGTGCCTCTGACCACAGCCACCAGCCCTGAGCTGGCGATGTCATCCAGCAGCATGTCTGTTAGTGAGAATACTTAAGAATGAGATGCCCCATGCTGCTGGATGATATCGCCGGCTAGGGGCTGGTGGCTGTGGTTGGAGGCACACAAAGAAGACTGCTTCATAATGGCAGGGGAGATCATGGAGGTAGGAGGCACATACAGGGTTAATGCAGGCACTACAATGAATGCAACATTTAACGAGGTGACATAAGAATCTTTCATTTTCATGCAGTGCAAAATTCTCATGTCACCCTTTTGAACATCATGACACAAAGAAGACTGCTTCATCGTGGCAGGGGAGATTATGGAGGTAGGTGGCACGCAAAGGGTTATTGGGTTTCAAAGCACAAACTTCCTCTCCTTGTTCGAAGAGAAAAGGGTCACCAGACCCCTTACTCAGTGCAAATTGCCCATGGAATGAGTCCCCCTTTCTGGCAAGAAAATAAAGAGTGATGTAAAAGTTGTTCTAAGGTTAATGTCAAGTATATTGCGATTTCTGGTAGAATATGAAAAGGGCAAAATAAATTATTTCCATACTGTTAGAAAAATACATCTTAGTTATGGGCAATACACTATTACTGAGTATAATAAAGAGATGTAATAAAGAGCTGTCCACTGACTTGTTAGTGTCACAAATGTTGATATGGTCCGACCCCTTCTCTGCTGCCTTGGCATTCGGTAATGTGTTGTAAGGAAGCAGCCTAATTGTCATATCTCTTTGGATGCCAGAGTACATATCTGGCATTCAGACAGTTAACCCCATGGATACTAGAAGGGTTCATTTTCTCCCAGATCAGACAAGTATGATAGGTAATTCATCTCATAACGAGTTCTTTCTCAGGGACAAAGTATTTTATGGTGGTTGTGCTTGACTGAAAAAGTGCCAAATGTTATGTGGATAAACAATAGAGTTAGGACATTTCAGCAAGCACTGTGTTAT
This sequence comes from Rhinophrynus dorsalis, assembly GCA_037306005.1. Taxonomy (NCBI): domain Eukaryota; kingdom Metazoa; phylum Chordata; class Amphibia; order Anura; family Rhinophrynidae; genus Rhinophrynus; species Rhinophrynus dorsalis. Next base: position 247,478,973 of record CM074723.1, read on the forward strand.
GCTGTCATCCAGCTCCTATGAGGTAATTATCTGTTTAATAGAGCATTACTAATATAGAAAAACTCTGTGCCACAGGTTGCCTGTGCATCACAGCGCTTGCTGCTCGGATCACTCACAACACACAGCCCTATTTTTGGACATTAGATTCAGATTAGATCGTAGTATGCAAGTTCCCAATTAGCTCTATCAGATGATTACCTCATAGGAGCTGGTCGACAGCATATCACAGGGCAGGAAGTGAGGTGTACCTTCATCATTTAAACCCTGCGAGATTTTGAATGCTCCGTTTGTTAGGGAGCCCACTTAGGCGTGCGATTTCTGGTGGGATGATTTCACATTGCAGACCTAAACATCATGGTGTTTGGTTACAGTTGTTTGATGTGAGCACAGATGTGCCCATTGTTCCCAGTCCTTCCCCTATTTCCTATACACAGTCACATCACTGGAGCAAGTAGTGGTAAGTAGAACCGTGATCATCATCCACCATATCACGGCTGTTGTTGATCCCATTCCTATGGAGCTGCCTAATCATCCTGATGCTTAAACAACTCAGCAGCAGTAGCAAGAATAGCAGTCACAAATGCTGCAATGACAGCGTGGCATTTGCCAATGGCCAGTGGTTACTGGCCACCGTAACATGACCTGCCAGCAAAGCATATTTTTTTTTCTCAGGGCTGTGTGTGAAATGGGGACTGGGGTGTTCCAGTGCAGATACCACCACTGTGGCTCATACATGATTACTGTTAATAAAAATTACTTTTTATTCACAGCTTGTTGGGAGGGCATCAGAAGGGGTCCTGATGCCCCCCCAACAACAAAGTATTAATAAAAAAGTGATAATAAAAAAAAAAAACTGCCTGTACTCTGGGGGGGGGGGGGAGTCCAACACAGTGCTTTGCAATACATTGGACAGCTCTTGTTGGGGGGGCTACCGTAAAATCTCAGGTATAATACGCACCTATGTATAATACACAGGTGTATATTATACCCAATATACTAGAAAACAAGAGTTCCTATGTATGATACTCACCCTTGTTTTCCCCCTTACTAAAAAAAAATCAGAGCTGCCAGATACCTTCACTCCCCCCAGCGCAATCCGCTCTCAGAATAATAATTACTCCCACTGAAGTCCCCATCTTCCCTGCGGGTGTCCTGACCACGCATTAAAGGAAACAGGAGGCAAATGCAAGCATACCGCCTGCTTGCAAGTGCAAATAAGGATTATTTTGAGAGTGGATTGCCCTGGAGGGGAGAAAGGGAAGGTAACTGGTAGCCCTCATATATATATAGAGTTTATCCAATAACACTTTTGGCCAGCAGTTGTTTGAATTAAGAGTTAAGGTTTGGAAGCGCCTGACTCATTACGTCATCTATGATGACACTAAGACCCGCCCATAAAGGGGAGTCCTAGATTATAAAAATGGCAAGAGATGCGGTCATTTTTCCTAAAGCCCCTGATGAAGCCGTATTTCTAATGGCGAAACGCGTTGGGCCATACCACTGAGAAGCATGTGAGCACATAAGATAAAACTATATCTTTAAGCCGGTCACTCATAAAGGTTTGGATACTTGTTTGGCAATAGTGTTCGAGGGCTAGCATTGTGGTTGGTTATCACGGCCATGAGGTATCAGCATTAGGGAACAACCATGTATCTGCTCCTGGCTTGGTCTAAAATGAGAAACTATTGAAACCAGTACTTAAGAATAGAAAGTGTTCAATGATTATTAGGCTGAGAGGTAGCAGTTTAATAGTGTAGTTATCACGGTGCAGTTGAACCCCTCATGTCACTGTCACTTGTGCTGTGCTCTGATTGGTTGAGCCTGTTTGGCCTGCCCCTGGTGACCTTTTTATACTGGGCCAGTGGCACCTGTCAGGTGCCCTTTCGTGGTGTTCCCGAGCCAGTTTTGCTGTGCTGTATTCCTGCGTTCCTGATTTCCGGTGTACCGACTTGGTTTGCTCTGACTACGTTCCTGTGTTCCTGCTCCGTGATTTGACCCGGCCTGGCTGACGTTCCTGCTCGTATCCTGATCTGGCTTGTCTGAGAACCTGCTCCGTGATTTGACCCGGCCTGGCTGATGTTCCTGCTTGTATCCTGATCTGGCTTGTCTGAGAACACGCTCAGTGATTCGACCCGGCTTGTTGACGTTCCAGCTCCGTGACCTGCACCAGTTACTTCTGCCCAGACTACGTTCCAGCTTCCTCTGTTACCGAGGCGACATTTCGACTTCCTCCATCTACTGTCCTGAGCGGCTGCAGTGGTTAACCTGTGCTGAGCTGAGATCCTGCAACTGAGCTGCTCCCTGCAGAGCTGTGTTCCAACTATCAAGCCATTAACTGTGAAGAGCTGTGTTCCAACTATCGAGCTGTTAACCCGTGCAGAGCTGTGTTCCAACTATCGAGCCGTTAACCTGTGCAGAGCTGTGTTCCAACTATTGAGCCATTAACCCATGCAGAGCTGCATCCCGGTTCTGAGCCTCAAGTCTGGTACAGAGTGTTGCCTTGGTGCTGAGCCGTTTCTCTCCTTGCAGTATAGTGAAGCTTGTTACCGCGCCCGGGAGGCGCACGGCTCTGGCTGCTACTGTGCACGTCTCTGTTGTTACGCCCGTGGGGGCTATTGGCTCAAGCTCTTGCAATTCAGTTGCTTCCATTATGCCCGTAGGGGCTATTGGCTCAAGCTCTTGCTATCCAGTTGCTTCCGTTACGCCCGTGGGGGCTATTGTCTCAAGCTCTTGCAATCCAGTTGCTTCCGTTACGCCCGTGGGGGCTATCGGCTCAAGCTCTTGCAATCCGGTTGTTTCCGTTACGCCCGTGTGGGCTATTGGCTCAAGCTCTTGCATTCCAGTTGCCTTCGTTGTCACGACCGTGGGGGCTATTGACTCAAGCTCTGGCAGTCTACTTGCTCCGTTAGTACGCCCGTGGGGGCTACTGTTCAAGTGCAGCAGGTTCTGGGTTGCAGATTCCTCTTTGCTGGACAGTTATCTCAGCATTATGAACATTTGGTGTTGAGTCCTCTCCACCATTTACTGCCTTTCTTCACCTTGGGCGTGCCAAACATCACAACTGAGATGGACTGATTACTGTATTAACCCTTGTATTTCTGTACTCAGTATCTGCCAATTGCCTGTGCTATTTTATGCTATACTTGTATATTGGTCACGCTATTGCCTTCCTGCTGCTACGCAGTGCTGCCTATAGGGGGCGATCTTTGTCTTTTATTTTGTTCTTAATAAAACTGCATTTTATTTCACCTACTGGTCTGAGTGTCTTGAAAACCGTGACAGTAGTACTCTTGCTAAAAATTCAAAAAATACAAACTAAGCTAAGCGGTTCCATATGATGCGCTAAATTATCGCCTCAGACTAATGGTACCGTGTTGTGCGGGTTTCGCTCTTATACTTACCCCCAAGATCGGAAAAGATACTTTTAGTGTAAACACTCAATATAAGTCAACTCAGAAAGCTTTTAACAACACGACTGATTTATTGTAAATCGTGTCTATACACTAAAAGAAAAGAACTCTAGCTGAATTTGTTGCCAAGTCATTGTTATTAATTAATGTTACAGAATAACCAGCCCACGGATAGCAACAAATTTGCATTGACCGGCTTGATCTTAGTAGTGCTACAATGACTTATCCTCCCAGTGTGCTTTGATTTTAATTCATTACCCGATTAATAAAGGGATAAAGGTAACCTATGGAGGTTTTTAATTGTTCAATAAAGGTTAAGTATTAGTGACATGAAGTATCCTTGCTAAGATTATTGATAAGACTTTGAACTGGTCAATTTGGAGGTCATTAGCAGCTGATTCAATTACCTTTGTGTTTTTGCGGCTCTTGATTTCTCCTATTTTTTCCTCTCTCTCTCTCTCTCTCTCTCTATATATATATATATATATATATATATATATATATATAATTTTTTTTTTTTTTTTTTTTGACCTGCAAAGTCGCTTTGTTGAAAACTAGGTGATATTAGAGGCCCTTTAGTTATATTTCACTATATTAAGGACATGTGACAACTAGCAGACTTAATAATGATGGATCCTCCCAGCCACCAGCTTAGAGTATTCTGTGGAGTTTAATCTCCTCAAATGTTGCTTGATTTCATACTTGTGACTATACTCCACCACATTACCATGTATGGTCAACACACCACACAATGTGCAATGCCTGGACCCTAGCGCAAGAAGTTGATGGCAAGACAGGTGTTTTGTTCACTACTGAAATTTCAGGCTCAGGCTGGGTTTCTCCATTCTTCTTCTTAGATTTCTGCCTAGATTCTTGGTGCCCTTGGGGAGAGACAGGGGGTACAGTAACAACGGTTCCTGATTTTTTTTTGTGGGTGTTTGGCTTTAACATAAACGTCATTGTGTCTGTATTCCATGTGTGTTATAAGGGCGGTTGTGCTAAGGTGTGTTCCCTCCTTTCCCATTTTCACTGATCGTGCACAGTGTCATCACTGATGACTGCACTGTGCCTTCCCCAAGAGAAAAACAGTCTCACACCCATGACCTCAGGGGGTAGGGGAAATGAGGAAAAGAATGGCCCCTTTCTTCTTCTCCATAATCTCCTTCACTAGCTGGGGCAGAGGATGCTGCTGTTGCTCCATCAGAATCACCACTAGAACTATTACCAGGATTATTGCTGGCAAGTGGAACCTGTCTTAGTCCTGCATCACGATTGTGCATTACCAGTGTGACCAGGGTCATCTATGGCACACTAGTCTGCTCATCATCAGCCTGCTGCTGCTGCTACTGCTGCTGCTGCTGCTGCTGAGACAGATCAATATAGTATCTGGCCCTTGCAGCTCAGCAGCAGGAGGAATTACAGTAGCAGCAAACTCTGCACTGGAGTAAAGCAGATGTGGTGCCCATATTTAAAAAGGGATCAAAGTCACAGCCAGGAAACTACAGACCCGTAAGCTTGACATCTGTGGTAGGAAAGCTGCTTGAAGGGTTGCTGAGGGAATATATCCAAGAATTCAGCTTGAACGGGAATATCATTAGCAGGAGCCAACATGGCTTTGTGAAAGGCAGGTCTTGTCAAACTAACTTGATAGCATTTTATGAAAAAGTAAGTAAAAATATACATGAGGGTGCGGCGGTTGACATGATCTATTGAGATTTTGCCAAGGCATTTGACACGGTTCCACACAAAAGGTTACTGTACAAATTGAATGAAATAGGCCTAGGGGAAAACATTTGTGTGTGGATTAGAAATTGGCTGAAAGATAGAATGCAAAGAGTTGTAGTAAATGGCAAGTTCTCCAATTGGATAAATGTGATAAGTGGAGTACCTCAGGGATCTGTACTGGGTCCTCTTCTTTTTAATTTGTTTATTAATGACCTCCCAAAGGGCATAGGGAGCCATGTATCAGTGTTTGCCGATGACACAAAATTAAGTAAGGTAATAAAGTCTGAACTGGATGTGTCTTCATTACAAGAGGATTTGGACAAATTGAGTAACTGGGCAGGCAAATGGCAAATGAGATTCAATATAGACAAGTATAAAGTTATGCATTTTGGGTATAATAATAAAAATGCAACACATAGTTTAAATGGTGTTTCTCTGGGGAAATCTACTAATGAAAAGGATTGGGAGTAATGGTAGACAATAGACTTAGCAGTAGCATGCAGTGCCTGCTGGCAGCTGCAAAAGCCAATAAGATATTGGCATGTATTTATAGGGATGTTGACTCAAGGGAGGAAGATATTATTATGCCTCTTTACAGGTCCATGGTGAGACCCCACCTAGTATATGCTGTTCAATTCTGGGTGCCCTTTCTGAAAAAGGACATTATGGAACTAGAGAGAGTGCAGAGGAGGGCTACAAAACTAGTCAGAGGAATGGAAAGTTTTAGTTATGAAGAAAGGCGTGAAAAGCTAAACTTGTACACACTAGAAAAATGGCGTCTTAGAGGGGATATGATAACACTATATAAATATGTTCAGGGCCCATACAAAGGGCTATCCAAAGACCAGTTTATTAACAGAACAGTACAAAGGACAAGGGGCCACCTGCTTAGACTTGAGGAAAGGAGATTTAATCTACAACAACGGAAGGGTTTCTTTTCAGTAAGGACAATAAAGGCATGGAATTCACTGCCTGAAGAGGTGGTGCTATCGAATACATTAGATGCCTTTAAAAAAGGCCTGGATACTTATTTAATAGAGCATAACATAGAGGGCTATGTACGTTAGTATTGGGATTAATATTTAGTTAGGGCTTGCTGATCCAAGGAGAAATCTGAATTTGAAATTGCTATATTGTGGGTGGGGGTTGCCTTCTTTTGGATCAACGATGGTAAACAGGAATAGGAAAAGGGTTGAACTAGATGGACGCAAGTCCTTTTTTCAACCTTAATTACTATGTTACTATGTTACGGCTGGTAGTGGTGGTGGTGATGTCCATCCCCATTAGAATGTCTATCTCCTATTCCTTTCCCTTTCACCCACAAAAGGCCCTCATTGTCTGCTCGACCCCAGCTGTTACACCATCACTCTCATCACCACCACCACCAGTCCCTCCTTGCTGCTGTTCTATGAGAGTTGGAGTGTTTAGTAATGATGACAAATGTGACAGAGGAGCCCTTTCTGTCACATTTGCCAACTCTTCTTCAGGTGAAGAATGCAGACTAGCAGCACCAGCGGCAGGCACAGACAGTTGATCTGTACTGATGCTAATACTGCTAGCCAGTTCTGCCTTCTTCAACATCATGTCTCAGAGGAACAATGATAGGGGCAGGGGAATCAGAGGGTCAGGGGGGTTTTGTGTACTCCCCTGATAGCGAGTCTGGCTGCTCGCCATCATCAATTCCCCTTCCACCTCAGCATTAGGAGGATCAACACTCATGCTAGTCTCATCACCAGCTGCTTCATCACAATTGCCATCACCACTGTAGCTGCTTTGTATTAGTAGTGAGAATGCTTTTTTGATCATAAGTGTGACATAGGATCCCGTGCTGTCACATTTGCTATCATCTCCTCCTCCTGAGTATCACAAGGCACAATGGCAGCAGCAGTATTAGCAGGCACAGGCAGCTGATCTGTGCTGCTCACACTGTTACCCAGTTCTACCTTTATCCCAATTTTCCCCTAAATCCAGGGACAATATAGGGGGACTTGGAATCATTGGGTCTGGTAAATCTGTGCTCCCAGACTCTTCCCTACTGGTGGTGGTCACTTCCTCCTCCTCCTCTGACTCACTGGATGCATCATGGTCCTTCCAACACCTCCATTTCTTTTTCATTCAGGTTTTCATAGTGTTATTGTGTGATAGCAAGCACTATGAGCCTCTTCTGCCTTTATTTCGCTAAATAAATAGCTACAAAATCACCTAGCACCCTCTTTAGCTCTCTAGCTGCGTAGATTTGTTTCACTTCCTGGAAACGTAGCATTTTTGGTACGAAAATGCAAAGTACATAGAGTAAAGGAGGTTTTTGAGAGCAGATTTTCAAGTGAAAAAAAGCAAAGAACCATGTGGGTTTTCACTGAATATTTCTCGGGAACACAATGGGACCTTTCACCTACCCCTAGTTATCAGCATCTATAGCCTTAGCTTTGATGAGTGCCTCTGCTGCTCTTGGAAGTGCAGCACATTTGACACCTATTAGTAGTACAATTTCAGCAACATCTAGCTCCAGTAATAGTAGCAGCAGCTGCTCAGGCACCCCTCAGTCTATAAAGTACACAGTATGGAAATACTTCACTCAGGATCCAAAAGCCAAGCATGTTGCTATCTGTTGTCTGCTTAGGAAGCATGTGAACAGAGGGAAAACATGCTCACACCTACAAACCTCCTCAGTGAATTCCCACCTGAAACATAACCACAGGTCTGACTGGGAGACACACCATCAACAGGTCTGAGGTTCCACTAACAGCAGCAGAGTGTATCTAAATGTTCCCAGCTCTCTGGGGTACATAATAGAAATGTTGTTGATGTGTCAGCAAGTGTGCCAGGATTTTCTGCTCCGGCTCCAAAGGAGTATGACTCTGATTTTGTTTTTGGAGATGACAAGAGTCATAGAGTACTTACACATACCGTCACCCCCCCATATACCACAATCTCAACAAGTTATAGTATTAAAGCAATAAAGTTACACAGTTCTTCTACTATGTACTTTCACCCCACACTTAACTAAGTTTTTAGAAAGAAGTAAAAACTTGCACAAATATAATGCAAAAGTAAAATATAAAAAGAAAAGTTGAGAGCAATATAATAATCACTTCCACCTTACCTACCGAGTTGGTGGTCCAAGTGAAAACACGATTGGCCCCAGTATTCTTATTTCTTGCACTCTATAGTGCTGGTCCCTGCCTCACATACCCCATGAGTTTTCCCCTTCATCCCATTTTCCCTTGGTACCGTATATAGCCCTTGCAGGGCTAATCCTAAGTGTTTTCTCCCCACTTCCATTTTCCATATCAGTGGCGTCCAGACCAGTAGACTTACGGTTGTTGTGAGGTGCACGTGTTGTTGATGTATCAGCAAGTGTGCCAGGATTTACTGCTCCTGCTGCAGAGGAGTATGACACTGACTTTGTTTTTGGAGATGACAAAGTTGTATTTATTTATTTTAAGAGTCATATAATGTCTACAAATATCTTCAGCCCCCATAGCACCACCTCTACAAGTGATAGCATTAAAGCAATAAAGTTACACAGTTCTTCTACTATGTACTTCTAGCCCACACTTACTATGTTCTTAGAAAAAAGTCAAAACCTGCACAAATATAATGCAAAAGTACAATATAAAAAGAAAAGCTGAGTGCAATATAACAATCACTTCCTCCCTACTACAAAAAGAAATGTAAATATATGTATGAGTACTCACATCACTGGGTTATTATTATTATTCTTTATTTTTATAGCGGTAACTTATTCCACAGTGCTGTACAATAGGGAATAGACATACAGAGATACTAAATAGTACAAATCAAATGTGGAAAACAGAAGGATCAGAGGGCCCTGCTCCTGAGAGCTTACAGTCTAGAGGAAGGTAGGTTGAACACAGAAGGATTAAGTGCTGTTGGTTGTAAGTGCCTCCTGCCACATGAACTGCTGGTCAGTGGGTGGAAGAGAAAAGTGCTGTTGAGTGCAGTGGTCCAGGGAAGGGGTGGATCTTGGTCATAGTGTTCATGGAGGTAATTGATAGGCTTCCCTGAAGTGGTGAGTTTTCAAGGAGCGTCTGAAGATCTGAAGGCTGAGAGAGAGTCTGATGGCATGGTAATGGGAATTCCAGAGTCCAGGCACAGCACAGGAGAAGTTATATAGACTTGAGTGGGAGGATGTAATAAGAGTCATGGAGAAGAGGTTGTGTGCAGAGCGTAGATGGCATGTGGGAGTGTATTTGGATATGAGAGATGAAATATAGCAGGGTGCGGTGTTGTTAAGGGCTTTATAAGTTAGCACCAGAATCTGAGGGTCATCTGAGGACTGGAGACCAACTACTGCTGGGAAAGACTGACAAGAACTTTCACTAAGGATTCAAGTACTGGGGATAAGGAGAAGGAGGGCACAGCTACAATACTTTATGGGGGCTTAGGGACCCTGAGATGCTGATACCCTCTTGGGATTTTGTCAGTGCATTTCTTTAATTCCTTGTGCAAATTCTATTGATTAAAATATTTCACTTTGTATTGTCCATCTTTTTCTTCTTATTTTAACATATTGCTGATGATCCAAAGTGAGTCATTTCTCTGAGCACAATAATGCAAAAGTATGCCTATGGAATAGTAAACTTGCCAAAATGTTGGCAGTTGACATTTTTCTTTTTTCTTTTGTTGAAAACAGAGGCTTTAAAGGACTGATGTCGTGTGTTGCACCGCAGTTATTGTCACCCCCGCTTCTGTTCCGGCTTCTGTCTCACTTCTGCGGGGCTTGCTACTGTTCCGGTCCTCTTCCGGGTTCTTCCGACACCGCGTCACATGCACCGTGACGTCTTCTAGTGGAGCCTATTTCTTGACGCTCCGGACAGACGCTGGTGCACTCTAATAGTGTTCCTAGCGTTCTGGCCATAGTCTGGCGTTTCTTTATCCTACTTCCTGTTCATGCATTACCCGGTCTGCCTCTGACTAGCCTCTGCTTCCTTTCTACTTCTGTTGGATCTGGTTGGTGTCTGACCCGGTCTATTCTTGAGCCATCCTTGGATTTCCAGATCTTGTTCCAGTACTGCCTTCTGCTGTGTTTACTCACCAAACTCTGGAGCATTCCTTGACATCTCAGTTATTCTACCATCTATTTCAGCATTTCCAGTTCCAGGACTACACTGCTGTTCCCTCTGGACAGGTCAGTTCTCTCCAGCCTAGGAGAGTAAGTTATTTTTTCTCTGCCTATCCCCCTATGAGAGTTGCAGCCCTCTGGCCTCCGCTCTCAAGCTCCGCTCCTTACCCCTCGCTCTCAAGCCTTCACTCTCCCCCACTGGAAAGTTGGTGCTGTCTGTAGGGTACCATCCAGGGCTCACTTCTAGCTTCTCTGGGGTTTGTCATCTGGCCTTGCGTCTCGCACCTTTACCCGGCCTAGGTATCTGTACAGACAGCCAACGTACGCCGAGCATCGCTCCCCATTCTTCGCTCCCTAGCACTCTCTCTCCTGTGGGCTCCACCCCTCCTGGTCCTTCCATCGTGACAGTTATTTTTCAAGGATGACCATGCCAGTGTTACCTAAACAGGAAGTTAGCATCCTAACAATTTTTTTAAGGTATATGTTGTACAAGGACTCACGACGTTTACGTTCAGCTATTTGTTTCTCCACTTCAGCCCTCAGAAGAAATAATATTCTGGCAGGAAATCTTGCAGTCATAGAAATCATAAGCAAAATATGTCAACTTTTTAGTGGGAAATTTATTGGAACCTGTGAAAAGGAGAAAATTAGAACAGTTTCTGTATTGTCTATGGGTGGAAAGTTTAGCAAAAAAAGTGAGAAATTTCTCAGATTTTTCACCAATTTATATATATATATATATATATATATATATATATATATATATATATATATATATATATATTAGTTGAAAAGCCTGTGTACACGGGCCACAGAGCCACCCAGCAACCTCGGCTGGTGGCTGGATCCTCTCGTCACTGGCCGCCCTGCAGTCATGCGCAGTAGAGACTGCCCGCTCCCCGGCTGATACAGAGCGGGGCGCTCCGAATTCAGACTGTGGTCCTCTCTGCGCACCTTCCTGGGACCAAGGAAGGTGCGCAGAGAGGACTCCGGTCTGAATTCGGAGCTCCCCACTCAGTATCAGCTTCTGCGCAGGCAGTGTCTACTGGGCATGACTGCAGCACGCACAGCCATCTCTACTGCGCATGACAGCTTCTGACAAACATCTTTAAAGAATTATTATATAGGATATATATCCAATACATAGGGCAAGCATTCTCAGGACTTAAACAATTAAATATTTTATTTGTTCAACGTTTTGGTCCAGTAGGGACCTTTGTCAAGAACATAATGAAAAAAACATAAAATCTTAGATATACATACCCATACACATGTGTAAACCCGTGTGTCAAACAAACTGACAAGCATTTCCGGTGTAGTGATTGACGTGAAACAAAGAAGTTGATTAGGAAAGAAGTACAAAAGGTTGATCAAAGTGTGATTGCACCTGATTCAACATGATCCCTCTAGTGTGGCAACTTCACACATGTTAGAAGAGATCGATGTGGAGAAAACCTCATATCATGCATAATAAAGTTGAGTGAATGGATTATCAACTTTGCTTGTAACTTATAAGCATATTGAAAACTGCCATGTGAAAGAAATCATGAAAAGGAAAATTGGCTAAAAAATAGCCATAGCTCCCTTGTTCCTAGCACAGCCAGATAAAAAAAACAGTTACTGTTCTTGAATGAAAAAACAAATGGTGGTGCATTAATATAATGACCACCTATATAAGTGACCTAAGAAAACTTTGTCAATGAATGACACTAAATCCCCTGGGCAAAGGCAGGATGAATTAGAAAAAGTCTTGACTCAAAATAAACTCAATATCTTAGTAATTTCCTAATCAAAAAAAGAGATTAAAAAAACTGCATATTGCTGTTTAAATATGCTATTGCAGTGACTTTCTTGAATTATTGAAAAACAGAGAACATAGCAAAAACTATTAGAATATATAAAAAAATCACAAAGCATATATCGAAAAATCACTAATAAAAAATACCAATGAAAAAAATTGTTTTGAAAAACATTTTTTTAACCAATAAAAAAATATTTTCAAATTCTCTCTATTTGAAGGTGAAAAAAAATAGAGGATATCCATAAAAGATAATACTTGAATGTCTATCCAAAGCACTACAACAATGCACAAATCCAACTACATTTTCAGATTCTAACAAAAGGATGATTCTGCAAACTACTTACAATTCTGCTGCGAAAATTGTATATGATACTCTCATAGAAAATTGGAAGATTTTAAAAACAGACAAAGCTTTGCCTGAGATATTCCAACAAAAAACGATTTTTTGTTACAAATGGGGAAAGAGTTTGAGGGATTTGTTGGTGAAAACCACAATGCCAGCTCCAACTTACCAGACCTAGATAGCAAAACTGAAGAATGGAGTGTTTAAATGTCTAGGCTGTGCCACATGTAGACAAATGAAGGCTGGACGTTTTTTAACATAATAGCAAGATGTATAAAATTACACACCGTTTAAGTTGCACCGCTGAATATGTAGTATATTTGTTAAAATGCCCATGTGATCTGGCATACATCAGCAAGATAGATGGGATGCTGAATGAGTGCATCACAGGACATTGATCAGCCATAAAAGTGGCACACAGAGGTGGGCCCACTGACAAACCGGTGACAAAACATTTTCTATAGATGGGACACTCACCTACATCATTTTGTCTCTCCTGTGGAACAGTCAAGGTTTTTAATCACTAAGTGCATTATAATTTGTATTTAGTCTGTCTGTTGTATGGGAATGTGCAGTTTCCAGGCAAATCTTGATTGATCATATGGTTGTGCAGTTGTTGTATACAAGTGTATTACTACACATACCTCATTACCTATTAACAAGCTAACTACCTATAAAAAATATATAGAGCAAGAGAAGCAAATAAAAACACAGATAAATTGATCAACATGAGCTAATATGTGATTCTTTTAATACAGCAGCAAATTGATCTTTTACAACACAAGCTGTGGTTCTCTGATTTATGAACTGAATCAAAATGCAGATAAAGCCATATAAATTCATATTAAAGAGTGCCCTTTCTTTACTCTGATTTTCCTTTTATGACTGATAAGCATTTTTTTAATGGCGTTGTCAATATTTAATTTCTTCCTTGCCTCAGTGGAAAAGATTCATTACATGTTGCTACCTTTGTATGCATTTTTTTTCCTTTCAAGTTTTAACCAACTGCTTTTCAATAAATGCACCAAAGAAAATGTAATCAACTCATTGTGACTTCCATTCCATCAGAATAAAATATGCTGAGAAGCTATTTGGCATATATTTACTGGATGAGACCAAAATCTGATTGCTGAATTGGCTATTAAAAAAATGCTACTTTTGAATCCGTAAGGAGCTCTGAAAAAAGTCTCCCAAATTATCCTGAGAAAAGACCCATGGATCTCGATATTGGCCACTTCTCTTTGGCTGCATCAGGCAGGGGAAAATGGTGGTGGTAGGACAATATCACAGCTGGGCCCCATCCCCAGTATGATTCCCCTGTGTCCCTGTACACTCTCTCTATTTACCTGCCAACTGAATTTAACCCCTCCATTACTGGATTGCAGTGATCTCACTGCACCAAAAACAGAGGGATATATTCACATATTAAAAAAAAAATAATAATAATAATAATTAAACCCCATGCCATCCCTGAATGTACCATTTAAACATATAAATAACCACTCCATTGGCTAGTACCATATGCATTAAGCAGTAAAGATAATAATTCTAAAAGATAAAATATATCAAAAATTGTCAAAATGACCCTATAAGATCAGGATGGAGAGTGTTATTTTTCCAAATAATATTATGGGGTTGAGACAGGAGTAGGGTGGGTGAAAATTTTCTCCTCAAACCAAATAATGGCACTTCCCACTTGTCGAACAATTTCCCTCAGAAAGTGCTGTTTTTCTGGGAACATTAAATTTACACACAACACATAGTAAATGTAACTTTATTTCTCAAAGGCATAGTATAAAAGGGGTATGAGGGTACCTCTATTGGTGGAGTTCAGGGAAACAGTCAGTTGAACAGGGAATTTTTTTCAGGTTGGTTGACTGGGGTTGGTGGGGCAGTAAATAAAAAAAAATACAAGGTATAAAAGGGGTCTGAGGAGGATGCCTGTTTTGGTGGGTGGAGTCTGGGGAAAGAATCAGGGAACAGGGAATTTTTTTTTGTTGGTATTGGGGAAACAGTTAAAAAAAAATTAAAAATAAAATAAGAAACTGGTATAATATGAGAAAGGCAGGGATCCCCTGACATAAGCTGTGACTGGAATACAAACACAAAGGGCAATTCTGAGAAAAGAAAATCCCAGGGTTGTCTGAGAAAAGAAAATCCCAGCTGTGATTGGGTCAGACTGATACTTGACAGAACAATCCCCACAAGTTCAGTATGAACAAACAGAGAATTCAAGTCTGCACGTAGGGTGAGCCCCAATAATAGATGACCATCCAGCCAGAACATAACTAAAGGAAGTTGAAAGATTAACCAAAGACATGCAGACTACTCACCGCCAAAGGAGGACCAAATCCTGGACAAGACCTAGTTCTGTCAAAAGGTGCTCAAGGGAAAACACCACATGGATAATCCTCCACTAGGTCTTCATTAGGGGTGGGTGAAACCTCTCTCCGTGGAAACCTCGTTGTTGTCAGCTTTTTAGCAGGAAAATCAAATTTTTTGCCCATTGGACAAAATTTTTTGCCATTTTTTCAATGGCTAGAAAGTTTCCGCCCATTGATTTAAGTGGTTTGCGCCTTTTCACTATAAAAGCATAACGTATTTGCGGAAATCAAACACAATAGAAGCAGCTACAGAGCGAGGTAAACATGTTGTGCTATTCTGCTGTGATCTTGAGGAAAAATTGAGAAAGGAGAGGCTGATAGTGACTGCTATCACTGTGAGCAGGTTTAAAAATATTAAAAGCAAGAACTGGAAGGACCCTTATGTGTCGTCCACTGATTCTGAGGAGGAGGAGGAAGTAAGCACTACTGAACCAATGCTGTCCAGTCACCCTGAAGCCCCCCAAGGGATCTTGGGGAATTTAATGGGAAGGGAGGGAGAAAAGAGAATGGGAAGGGAGGGAGAAAAGGGAATGGAGGGAAAAAAGGGAATGGGAAGGGAGGGAGAAAATGGTAGTAATAGTGAGAGCAGGACAGGTCAGCTGCCTGAGTCTGCTGCTAGATGGGCTGTCTCTGCAGCCACCATTGCTGCCCCTGTTGAAACCAGTTCTGTGCCTGCTGCCAGTGCTGAACCTGCTGCCACCAATATTGTGACTGCTGTCAGATGTGCTGTCCCTTTTGCCAGTGCCACCAGTGCTGTGCCTGCTGCCAGTGTTGCATCTGCTGCCTTCAGTGCTGAAGCTGCTAGTGTGTCTTGTAATACTTAGGAGGGGGGGGGGAGGAGAAGATGATGCCAAGTGTGATAGCAGGGGACCCTAAGTCACACTTGCCATCACCAAGCAGTCCCGCCAGTGCTAGTACTAGTGGCTTGTTAGTGTTAGAAATGAAGGAGAAATTACAAGTGCGACATTAGGGGACCTCTGTCACATTGCTCGTCACCTCCTACAAATAGCAGTGAGATGTCTGTGATAGAGCAGCAGCACGTAGTGGCTAGTGGTGGTGGTGGTGATGATGATGGTGACGAAGCTGGGGTGGAAGAGACATTAATGGCCTTTTTATCAGAAACTGAGAAGGAAAGGGAGACAGGCATGAGGAAGGGCATAACCACAACCTCCGCCACTAGCAATCAGCTTTTGGAATTTGCAACTACTCTAATTCCTGTTGCTTCTGAGATGCAAGGGCAGCAGGATGCTGAGGAGCAGCCTAGCATGGCACAGACCACTGGTGACACAGTGGGAATGGAATCAACAAGTGATGCAGGACTAGGACAGGTTCCACTTGCCAGCGCCAGCAATACTCCTGGTCCTAGCTGGAGTACTGATTTTTGAGGCAGTAGCAGCAACATCATCATCCGCTGCCACCACAGACAGTGAAGGGGAATGTGGAGGACAAGAGGCCATTCTTCTCCACCTGTTTCCTCCCCCCGTGGAAATCATGGGTGTGGGACTATTTTTTTCTTTGGACAGGCACAGTACAGTCATCATCACCAACAGCACTGTGCACAATTTGTGACAAGTCAGGAAGAAGGGGAAAGGAGGGGACACACCTTGGCACAACCTCCCTGATATCACACATGAAACACAGACACCATGACATTTATGTCAAACATGTTAAAGCCAAACACCCATTACAGAAATCTAGCACTGCTGTTACTGTACCCCCTGACTCTCCAGAAAGGCAACAAGAGGTGAGGCAGAGATCAAAGAGGAGGAAGAATAGAGAAACCCAGACAGACACTGTATGTTGCATGATGAGTGAAACAACTAGCTCACCATCACCATCACCTTGTTCCTCTAGGGTAACAACTACATCTTCTGCTAATCCACCTCATTCATAGTTAACTGCCCTGTCAAATGATAGCCACTCTGTTGATGTTAAGATATGGCAGTTCATCTCTACCCATTGTACAATGTGTGTGCCAGTGGAGAAGAATCGATACCAGGTCATCAAGCGGCAACTGAGGAGACTCCATCCTGCAGAATATGCTAGGATGCTGGCACGGATGGTTTATCATTGCTATCAAACTGTCAGCAAGTTGTCATATGTCCTTAGCAGGATCTGGACAAGGGGTATAGTGACAGCGGCAGTACTTGGGTTCTGATGCCATGGTGTTTGGATACAGTTGTGCCCCCAGATGTTATTTACCACACACACTGTGCACATTGCAGTTGCTGATGAGAGACACAGTTCCTGCTCTCAAGGGACAAATTTCTATTTTAATAACAACACACCCATGACTTTGGAGGAGGAGCAGGTGGAGAAGAATCATTGTCCAACTTCTTCTTTTCTCCACATAGTCTGGGGGCTACTTGTGCTGCTACTGCCTCAGACGCATCACTGGAGATAGTCGTGACAAGTGGAACCTTCATCTTTCATCACCCATGCTACTGTTGATCCCATTCCCTTTGAGCTGCCTAATCATCCTGATGCTTAAACATCTCAGCAGCAAAAACAGCAGTTGCAAATTCCGCAATTATGGACTCAGACTCAGGAGGAGGACATTTGACAATGGCCAATGGCCATTGGCCAACATGACCTGCTGGCACTACGTCAGTAGGGCAATTTTTTTCTCAGGGCTTGTGCTTTGAAAAAAAAAAAAGAAAACATAAATAAAAAAGAAACCCCCCAAAACAAATTCCCTGTTCACCAACACAGACACCCTCCTCAGACCCCTTTTATACCGTGTCTTGTGGGTTTTTTTATTTTATTTAGGATATATTCTTTATTATGTGCCCCCCAATCCCAGTAAATAAACCACCAAAAAATCATCACCTGTTCAACAGATTCTTTCCCCGCACCCCACCAACACAGGCACCCTCATGCCCCTTTTATACTAAAATAATATTTGCTATGTGTAACTTCAATGCTCCCATTGATTTCAATGGAATGAGCTAGGTGAAAAAAAGCAGAAAATCTGTACTTTTCACAGGAAATTTTTCGCCAAGCGGAAAGTGTCATTTTTTGACGATTTCAGTTTGAGATGAAAGATTTCACCCATCTCTAGTCTTCATCCATCAGCTGGACATAACTGGAGGTGGAGATGGTCTTTGCAGTCTACTCTTTTTTTTAGGAACCGAGGTCCACGTGGTGGTGGTACAACCTGTGCCTTTCAATAAGTATAATTCCTCAGGTGAGGCTAATGCTGAAATCTGGAGCTTATAGACTGAGACAAAGCTTTGTAATCACTCCTACAGCGTAACACATGAGTAGATTTCTCATAGGCAATGATAAGCATCAGCCGGTAACCCCATCTATATCTGATTTACCTTTGGCATAGCTCCATTTTGATAGGCTTAAGGTCATATCGCCATTGAACAGTAAGTGAGGAGAGATCTTTTAAGAGCGTAATGGAGCTTCCTTTGAAAACCACAGAATGAAAATGTCAAGCTACAGCAAATATTGCATCCTTGTTGGGGAATGAGTGGAATTTTATGATTACATCCCTTAGAGCTTCAGAAGGAAGACATCTAGGCCTCAGGGTCCGATGCACTCTTTCTATGCCATAAGAGACACTATCATCTAATTTGGTAATATAGTGAAATAAGTTTGCTTATATATTCTGGGATAGCATCTGAGATTGCAGCATCATTGACAGTTATCCAAGTCATCAAGTTTTAGCAATATTTCAATGTGCTGTTGGTATAGGTATGCTGCACACTTTGTGGTATCCAGTATAAGGTAATGCTATTGCGCAACCTCTTCTTCCTGGGTTTCCAGTCACCCATCAACATGTGCAATTTCTTGCTCCAGCTCAGATAGTTCTTCTTTGAGGAAGGATTTCAGATTTTAGAGCAATTCCTTGATTTCCCTCTTAGTTGAGGGAATCTCTAGATCTGTCAGGCAGCCATTATCATCTTTAGACAAAAGAGAGTCTGGCCAGTTGTCATGGAATCTGCGGGATCCAGCATCTCTGCCATATTTAAGCTCTCATATGGAGGCAACTTCCCCAACTGAGTAGAAATAATATTGTAGATTCATGCCTTTCACAAGTTTTTTTCTTACAACCATGTTCTCTGTAGTATAAGAAGTACTCACTACCAATCAGAAGATGAAAGTCTTGCCAGGAACCACTATAAAAAGCAAAAACTTGTCCCTAGGGGTGGGCGAAAGCTATCGCCATGTTCCTGTGAGAAATCCTGCGAAAATCGCGTTGTGGTCTGCTTTGTCTCGGGGAAAATCTACTTTAAAACCAGTGATTAAAATCTTCACATTTTTCGCCCATTGACCAAAATTCTGCACCATTTTTTCAATGGATAGAAAGTTTCTGGCCATTGATTTACATGGTTTGCTCCTTTTCGCTTTAAAAACGTGACATTTTCCAGGAAATTAAACCCAACAGAAGCAGCTACAGAGTGAGGTAGATGTGCTGTCCTGTTCTGCTGTGATCTTTTTGAAAAATTAAGGTAGGAGAACCTCATACTAATGCTATCACTATGAGAATGTTTAAAAATAATAAAAGCAGGAACTGGAAGGACGCTTATTGGCCACTGAGTCTGAGGAGGAGAAGGAGGAGGAACTGAGCACTACAGAACCAATGCTGTCTAGTCCCCCTAAATGACCCCTAGTTGGGGAAATCAATGGGAAGGAAGGAAGAAAAGGGTAGTAGTGAGAGCAGAACAGGTCAGTTGACTGTGCCTGCTGCCAGACGTGCTGCCCCTGCTTCCACTAGTGCTGTACCTGCTGTCAGACATGCTGCCCCTGCTACTGCTACCACCATTGCTGTGCCTGTTATCAGAATTGCTGCCACTAATGCTGTGCCTGCTGTCAGATGTGCTGCCTCTGCTGCCACCAGTGTTGTGCCTGCTGCTAGTGCTGAACCTGCTGCCACCAGTGCTATGTCTGCTTCCAGTGCTGAACCTGCTGCCACCAGTGCTGTGCCTGCTGCCAGTGATGAACCTGCTGCTACCAACATTGTGCCTGCTGTCAAACGGGCTGCCCCTGCAGCAACCAGCGCTATGCTTGTTGCCAGTGCTGAACCTGCTGGCACCAGTGCTGAACCTGCTACTAGTGTGTCTTGTAATACTCGAGAGGGGTGATAGGAGAAGATGATAACAAGTGTGACAGCAGGGGACCCTAAGTCACACTTGCCATCCCCAACAGTACCACCAGTGCTAGTACTTCTACTACTAAGGTCCAGCGGCTTGTTAGTGTTAGGAATAAAGGAGGGGGTAATCAATATCCTCATATTAATAGTGCCTGTCAGGAGGAAGGCTCTGGGGCTGAACTTGATGTGGTTGGTGTTATTAGTAGTAGCAGTAATGGTGAAGTAGCCGGTGGGACTAGTGTTAGGGGAATGTCCTCAAAATGCTGTTAGATTTCAAATCAGAATGCATATTCTGCAATGCTGTCTATAGTGAAGAACTGAAGCAACTCTGGATCAAACCAAATTCCCTATGGGTGGAGAGGGCAAATTAAAAATTTAATTATTTAAAATATATCTTGAAATCTCTGAAATCTAGAGATGATGCTAATGCAGTATGCAGAGGGGTATGAGTGACATTTCTGATTTTTCAATGCAGTGAAAGCTCAATTTTAATCAAAACAAATGTTTATATGTCCCCTACTGTGGCAAAAAATGGTTTCTTTCCATAGTCTCCCAGCAAGAAATGCTGCCATAAAAAATATTTAAATATCAACATTATTTGAAAAAAAAATCCACTGAACTGCCTTTATTTCAGATGGGAGACAGTAGAACCAAACAATGAACTCCAATGCACCTTCCATGAGACATGTAATATGTTGTATCGAGCCTTCAGAGATTTTAAATCACATTTTAAATTATTAGATCTTTTATTTGACCCCCCTTCACCCATTGCAATTTTGGTTTGTTCCAGATTTGCTTCAGTTCTTCCTAGTAAATAGATTTTCAGAATATACATTGTGAAACCAAAAATTAAAAGCATATAGAGGCGATTTTTGCAATTCAGTGCACACCTTTTTTAAATTTAGTTTCATTTTAAATGAGAACCCAGTAAGAATTAAATCTCTTGGGTATTGTAGACATCTCTGGCATTCTAAGGGTTTGGAAAAGATATCAATAGAGCATAGGGTGTGGGGTCAAACTGATAGCAGAACACTACTGAAAAGAATATGCAACATAAATTTTAACAAATGAAACTAATTCACATGCTATATCACAGGTAACCTATAATTTAACAGCAATAGAATACTTTTACAACAAATAATTGAATTTCAAACAGACCCAATTTATGCTTCAGATTTTTTTTTTATTTTATTTTTAAACTTAGTGGCATTAAGTATTCCTTCTATTTCAAGGGATTTCTAACTCATGGAAGTCTCATTGGAGTTTAATGTTTGGTTCTACTGTCTCCCATCTAAAATACAGATGTACAGTGGATTTTTTTTTTCAAATAATGTTGACATTTAAATATTTTTATGCCAGCATTGCATTCTGGGTTACTATTGGGGGAAACCATTTTTTGCCACAATAGGAGACATATAGACATTTGTTTTGATTAAAATTGAGCTTTCACTGCATTGAAAACATTGAAATATAATTAATACCTCTCTGCATAATGCATTAGCATCATATCTAGATTTCAGAGATTTCAAGGTGTATTTTAAATCATTAACATTTTAATTTACCCCCTCCACCCATGGGGAATTTGGTTTGATCCAGATTTGCTTCAGTTCTTTACTCTAGATAGCATTGTAGAATATGCATTCTGATTTGAAATCTAACAGCATATTGAGGACATTTCAATTAAGTGTGCAAACCTCTTTAAATTTCAGTTTTATTTTAAATGAGAACTCAGTATGCAGTTAAGATCTTGGATGTCACAGGATTCTCTGACACTGAAAGGGTTAGTGAAAAATATCAATAGAGTATAAAGTGTGCTTTGAAGATTGTAGAATAACAAATCATTGGAAAAAATAAGCAATACAACTTTTACTGAATAAACTGGCACACATGTTTTTTTACATACAGCCTTATATTTAATTCCAGCAATACTTGTATGTTATCAGTAATTTAATGTGCAAAAAAAAAAATATGTATATTTATAGTTCAGATATTTTTTTATTTTTAACTTAGGGACATTAAAATGACATAAAGGGGATTTGGTCTCATGGAAGACACATTGGAGTATACTATTTGTTCCCACTGTTTCCCATCTGAAATAAGGGAAGTGAAGTGGATTTTAAATCAAGTAAAGTTGAGTTTGAAGTACTTTTTGTGGGAGCGGTGCATGCTGGGAAATTTTTTTGGGAAACCATTTTTTAGCACAGTAGGGGACAAGTTAAACTTTGTTTTGAAATAAGTTGAGTTTTCACTGCCTAGAAAGCACAGTGTTGTCATTTATTCCTTTCTTAATAATTCATTAGAGTTGTCTCGAGCATTCAGAGATTTTAAATCACATTTGAAATTATTAGATATTTTATTTGATCCCCCCTCCGCCCACTGAGATTTTTGTTTGTTCCAGAATTGCTTTAGATCTTCATAGTAAACAGATTTGCAGATTATGCATTGTGAAACCAGAAATTAAAAGCATATAGAGGGGATTACAATTCAGTGTGCACACCTCTTTCAAATTTAGTTTTATTTTAAATGAGAACCCAGTCTGAATTAAACCTCTTGGGTATTGCAGACATCTCTGGCACTCTAAGTGTTAGGAAAATATATCAACAGAGTATAGTGTGTGGGGTCAAAATGATAGCAGATCACTAATGGAAAAAATAAGAAACACAAATTTTGAGTGTAAAGGGCCTTAATGTCCCTGAAAAGACCAATCGCTTTCCCATCTCGTGACTACCTGAAACGTTACTACAGTAATGATCCTCTTTTTAAGAGTAAGGGTACCACCATCCTTATCTCTAAACATACCCCTTTCATTTAAATTGCCTGTCTCAGGACCCTGAGGGTTGATATGTTTTCCTCAAGGGTACAATTGCCGGTTCTACTTACATTGTTGTGACTGTATATCTTCTAAACATTCAGCAACACGTCCACTTTTGCTGCTATGCTGACTGTCCTTCGCCAATTTCAGGAGGGATTCACAATCCTGGGTGGTCACTTTAATGTTGCCTTGGACCCGGTCCTAGACTCCTCTACGAGTTCTGCAAGCACCCTGTTGTATATCCTGAGGTAAATCAAAGCCTGCTTGTTGATCACCAGCTGATTGATTGATGGACGGCTTTGCACCTGGAGGAGCGTGATTATAGCTTTTATTCTGCGCCTCACGTTCGATACTATCGTATCGACTATCTACTTGTTACTCATTACCACCTTTCTCAGCTGCAATTGGCTTCCTATGGCCTCACGTCTTGGTCTGATCACGCTCCGCTCTCTGTGTCTTTTGCCTCTCTGCTTTCTCACCCTTCTCAGTGCTCTTGGTGGGTCAACGACTCCTTGTTATCTGACTTAACAGTCTTAAAATCTATTGTGACCCTCCTGTCCAACTACTTTTTTAGACAAAGCTACTCCGGACATCTCTAAGCTGACGGTATGGGAGGCCCACAAGTTTGTGGTTCACGGCTACCTTTTTAAGCTTTCCTCTGAGGCTAAGAAGGAGCGATCTTGTGCGCTCCCTGATCTATATGCCCATATCGCCACCCTTGAAAGGTCTCATAAAGCATGAAGCATGAGTTGGTCTCTATTCTGAATGTTCAGACATGAAGACAATTCTCAAGGATAAAGGCCTTTTTTTATGAGCATGGTAATAAACCCGGGAAGTATTTAGCCCGGGCTCTTGGAAGCGTCACCAGCTTACATCTATCCTGAAAATGAGAGATCCCAGAGGAGTTATTAAGCAGCTTCCCTCAGATGTTACTACTGAATTTGTGACCTATTACTCCAAGCTTTCTAATTTGGCACTGGCCCCCATGGATCTCGCCTGGTTGGACCCAATAAAGGCTAAAATATCTACTTATCTACATCAACACTTGCGATTCAGATTATCACCTGACGACTCTATGTTGCTAGAGCGACCGAATTCCTTACCCGAGTAAGCATTGGCAATCCGGAATTTAAGGGCAAGATTGTTTTCCGCTCCTCTACTACAGACGTTTTCAAGATATCCTTGGTCCACACTTGGTCTGTGGGTTTAATTCGATCTTAGAGGGTCATGCTATTCATCCACACACTCTGTTGATTACAATCTCTCTGATATCAACAGAGGGGAGGGATGTAGAACACTGCAGCAATTATAGGCTGAATTCTTTGCTTAACGTTGACCAGAAACTATTCTCAAAAATCTTGACTTCCCAAGTTACCCCTCTCATGACTCACCTGGTCCATTCTGATCAGGCGGGTTTCATACTGGAGCAGGAGTCCAGGGACTGCACTTTGTATGCTATCAAGCTTAAATACCTGGGTGTGTTTCTGTCCAAAGACCTGGCACAACTTTACTCTGTCAACTTCCTTCTGTTTCTGTCTTCCTTGCAGTTGGGCCTACAGGCTTGGTCCCCATTGTATGTCTCGTGGTTTGGTCATGAGAATGCATTAAAAATGAACTTTCTCTAGCACCTGCTCTATCTGTTTCAAATACTCCCTGTCTGTGTCCCTTTGGCCTCCTTTACTTCTATTTGTACTCTGTGGCTGAAATTTATGTGGGCCCGGAGACAATAGCTTCTCCGGTTTGACTTGCTAACTTGCCACAAGTCACAGGGTGGCATGGCTTTGTCTTGCCCTCATACCTATTACCGTTATCGGTATGCCCTCATACCTATTACCGGTGCCTGTGCTCCTTTTGTGACATTCTGTCAGTCTACACTCCTGCTCTACTCCTATTGGCTATACTGTGCTTGTCCCATCCAGTATGGCCTTTATATACTGGGTTCTGGCACCTCTCCGGTGCCCTTTCGTGGTGTTCCTGTACCAGTGCTTGTTCCTGATCTCAGTATTCTCAGTGAATCGACCCGGCCTGCCTGACTACACTGCATCTCGTCTCCTGCCTGTGAACCGACCCGGCTTGGCTGACGTTCCTGCTCTGTGTACCGACCCGGCTTGGCTGATGTTCCTGCTCCGGTTGCCTCTGTGTCACCTCGGCGACATTCCTAACGGCTTGTCATTCGTGACGCTCTCGGTTGGTTGCCACCTCAGGGCGAGTTGCTCAGTTGCTCATTCCGTTACTGTCACGGCAGTGCTCAGTTGCACAGTCTCCAGTACTGTCACGGCAGTCTCCATTCGCTTAGTCTCTGTTACTGTTCCGGCAGAGTGCAAGTGGCCTAGTCTCCGTTTACTGCTACGGCAGTGTGCAAGTGACCTAGTCTCCGTTACTGCTCTGGCAGAGTGCAAGTGGCCTAGTCTCCGTTTACTGCTACGGCAGTGTACAAGTGGCCTAGTCTCCGTTACTGCTCCGGCAGAGTGCAAGTGGCCTAGTCTCCATTACTGCTATGGAAGAGTGCAAGTGGGCTATCTCCGTTCACTGCTACGGCAGAGTGCAAGTGGCTTAGTCTCCGTTTACTGCTACAGCAGAATACAAGTTGCCTGGTCTCTGTTACTGCTAAGGCAGTGCCCACATCTCTCAGTCTCCGTTACTGCTAAGGCAGTGATCACGTGGCCTAGTCTCCGTTACTGCTCCGGCAGTGCTCTGTGTGGCTTAGGCTCCGTTACTGCTCTGGCAGTTCACGTTTGTCTGCTAACCTATTACAGGGTGTTACTCATCTATAAGCTCTCTATCCTAAGTGAGCTCCTTAATAGACCTCTCCTCACATGGGACTGTTTACACTCGCTGAAGGCCATTAACCCATGCAGTAGTGATACAATGGGATTCCTTCGTATTCTGCCTGACCTGTGTCAGTATATCTTGTTATGGACTCTATGTTTATACTGGACCTGTGTAGGCATATGTAAATGTAACCTGTCTTGTGTCTGTATTATTCTGATAAAATACTACAGGACCTGTGAGGGTTATTGTATTACTGTTTTCTTAATAAAACTGTGTTTTATCCTAAACCACTGTGTCTGTGTGTCAAACAAACCGTTACAACCGCACTTGCCATCTTCATCGTATCTTGGAATGGACTTTCCGCCCACCCCAGAAATTGTGGATTTTGATTGAGGGAGCTGGATTGGACGTTCCTTGCATCCTCTCCCTTGGCTGCAGCCACACATGCCAGATCGCTCCGTGGGGGGCACCCTTTGGTTTCCAATACGCTCTCTGTCTTCCATGATCCATTGCGTCTTCTTTGACTCACTACCGTCCCTTCCCCCTTGACCTCCTTGCACTGAAATCCAGCCTTTATGCCGGGACAGAGCCCCATTCTCCTTCTTGACACCTTCCTTGATGGGGTATCTAGGGTTGTGACGTTCTTGGGGACTGATCGCAGGGATCGGCCCCTGTGGGATATCTTGTCTCTCCACCCTCTGACAGCCTTGGATTGGTTTCATTACCCCTAATTGGGGTCCTTTGTCCACTCTTTGCCTCAATCGCAAGGCCTCTCTGGCCTACTACACCTTTTGATCTATGCACAGGGGATGTCCTTCCTCTGCACGGTATTTCCCTATTTTATCGCCTACTCCTTTCCTCCAGAGCTGCATCTCTCCCAGCCTTCACTCAGAAGTGGGAATCGTCTCTCCAAATTTCGCTGAGCAATTTGCAGTGGGAAAAAAATCTTTACCCTGACACATAAATGCTCCCTGAATAATAACACTCAGGAAATGTCTTATAAATTGCTTACCCATTGGTATTGCACTCCAGCTCTCTTGCATTCTATTTCCCCTGAGACTCCTGACATCTCCTGGAGGTGCGGTGCAGCTCCTGGCATTCTTCTTCAAATTTGGTGGGACTGCCCTCTTATATCCCCCTTTTGGACTTAGGTCCATTCTCTTCTTGGGAAATTCACGGACTGCCCCCCTCTTTCTTCCAGCTCCTCTTTTGCTCCATCACACTTCCATGCCTATCCCACAATACACGAAGTCAGTGGTACTCCACATGTTGAATGAGGCCAAAGCACTTGTTCCCCTGCACTGGGGCAAGGTTTTGCCCCTGACTATTCGCGAATGGGTTGTGAGGGTGGAGAGCCCGTGCAGCATGGAGGAACTGATCTTTAAGTCTGATAATCACAGGGACCGTTATACTTCTACCTGGTTGGCTTGGATGTAATTTCTGGAGGAACCAGAGATGCAGTCCCTTTGGGCCTCACTGGTCGGTAGCCTTAAATGGTGTTTTCTGTGTTTAGCTCCCCCTCCCCCTGTTCTGGGGGGAGGCCCTGATGTGGAGGAGAGGAAACCCTCATTTATCCCTCCCTATCTTTCCTCTCCTTTCTCCCTTCCCTTCCCCCAGGTCCTCCCCGTTCCCCCCTGTTTTTTTCTTCTCTCTCTCTCTCTCTCTCTCTCTCTCTCTCTCTCTCCCCTCTTCTCCATCCTTGTTTTTTTATCTCATTTGATGATTCTGCTGTTTGTTGCTTTATGCTCTGTCTATATTGCATTTTCCTGATGTATTATTGACTTGTTTCTGTTTATCGCTTTTTATCTTCTGTTCTCCACCGCAATCTTGAAAAATCCAATAAGATATAATTTACAACAAAAAACTTAGGGGCATTAAATATTACTTCTTATTTCATGGTATTTTTGTCTCATAGAAGGAACATTAGAGTTTACAGTTTGTTCCCACTGTCTCCCATCTGAAATAAGGGAAATAAAGTGGAATTTTTTTCAAATAATGTTGATATTTAAAGCATTTTTATGGGTGCAGTGCATGCTGGGAGAGTATTGGGGGAAACCTTTTTTTGCCACAATAGGTGACATATAAACACTTGTTTTGATTAAAGGTACAGTAATGTCTAAATCTTTATAGTTTTGTAGTGTTTCAAAAATTCAACTATGTGCAACAAATCCTATCGCTCAAACAGCTAGGTTTGAGAGATATCTGCATTGAAAGTTTCACGTTTCCTGCTGTCAGCTGTAAAGCTGAAAGCAGAAGATCCGTGTCGGCCGACATGAGGAGGCTCTTCAGCAGAGCCAAAATTGTGTTATTTAAAATGAATCACTCCATTGGAATGGTCTACAAAATGTGTTTGCAAACCGGGCACACTTTGTAAACCTTTCCAATGATGTAATTATTTTCCCATAACGAGATTTTGGCTTTGCTGCAGAGCCACCAAGGACAGGATTCCCCTGCAGTCAGCACAGCGCTTACGTCAGGGAAAGTGGAGGGGGGGAACTTTAGTTCTGAATATCTCTCAAATTATAGCGGTTTGATATATAGGATTTGTTGTATATAGTTGAATTTTTGAAGCACTACAAAACTATAAAGATTTTTTCTGGGACATTACTGTCCCTTTAAAATTGAGCTTTCACTGCATTGAAAACTCAGAGATGACATTAATACCTCTCTCATAATGCATAGCATCATCTCTAGCTTTCAGAGTTTTTAATGCATATTTTAAACCATTAGACTTTTAATTTGCCCCCTCCATCCATGGGCAATTTAGTTTGTTTCAGATTTGCTTCAGTTTTTCACTCTAGACAGCACTGCAGAGTAGGCAGTGTGAAACCAAAAACTAACAGCATATTGAGGTCATTACAATTAAGTGTGCGAACCTCTTTACATTTCAGTTTTATTTTAAATGAGAACTCAGTGTGCAGTTAAGATCTTGAACATCTTGGATATCACGGGAATCTCTGGCACTGAAAAGTGAAAGATATCAATAGAGTATATAGTGTGCTTTGAAGATTCTAGAATAGCAAATTATTGGAAAAAATAAGCAATACAACTTTTACTGAACAAAACTGGCACACATGTTACTTTACAGGCAACCTTATATTTAAAATCAGTAATATTTTTATGTACCCAAAAAAACAAGGACGTTTTTATTCTTCAGATATTTTTTTCTTTTTAACTTAGGGACTTTACAAATGACTTAATGGGATTTAGTTTTGTGGAATTAGCATTGGAGTATACTATTTGTTCCTACTGTCTCCCATCTGAAATAAGGGAAGTGAAGTGGATTTTAATTCAAGTAAATTTTAGACTGAAGTTTTTTTTATGGGAGCGATGCATGCTGGGATAATATTGGGAGAAACCATTTTTCAACACAGTAAGGGACATATTAAACCTTGTTTTGAATTAAATTGTGTTTTCACTGCCTTGAAAGCACAGAGTTGTCATCACTGCCTTTCTTAATAATTCGTTAGAGTTGTCTCTAGAACTCAGAGATTTTAAATCACATTTTAAATGATTAGATATTTTATTTGACCCCTCTCCACCCACTGCGATTTTGGTTTGTTCCAGATTTGCTTTAGTTTTTCATAGTAAACAGGTTTGCAAACTATGCATTGTGAAACCAGAAATTAAAAGCATATAGAGGGGATTACAATTCAGTGTGCACACCTCTTTTAACCCTTTGAGTGCCAGAGGGGTATGGAATGCATTGCACTGCTCTGGCACTCAAAGGGTTAAATTCAGTTTTATTTTAAATGAGAACCCAGTTTGAATTAAACCTCTTAGTTATTGCAGACATCTCTGGCACTCTAAGTGTTAGGAAAATATATCAACAGAGTATAGTGTGTGGGGTCAAAATGATAGCAGAAAACTAATGGAAAAAATAAGCAACACAAATTTCAACACATGAATCTGATTCACATGCTTTATTACAGATAATTTAGAATTTCACAGCAGTAGAACACATATCCAACAAACAATAGAATTAAAAACATATTTATGGAGGGCAAGGCTTGCCGTTGAGGAAGATGGTTGGTTAAGCAATGAAATGTTTGCCTCATCTTGCATCACAATCTGCATCCGTCAGCTGTTATGGTTCGTGGCAAGAGGGGCCATTCCAGAGTTTCTATCCCTGGTGAGAAGGGGAAGACCCTTGCTCACTCTCTCCGAGCCTTTTTTCAGTCCCCGATGGTGGATGACAGTGTTGCAGCCTCCCCGGACTGCTCACACCTTACTGGAGACGACGTACCGGACAGTATAACTGTGTAACTGCGAGATGGGGATTCCTCAGCTCCTGCTCACCAGATGTTTTTGTCCACACAGTGGCGCACTGACTTTAACAACTTAATCCTGGAGCTCAAGCATACGGTTCAGGATGAGATCTCCAAACTCCTCACTTACTTGCGTGGAGACACAGGAGGAGTCCTTAGCTCTGCATTCCCACAAACTTACAATGATTGCCCAGAAGTCGTTATAGCACTCACTCTACCTGGTGGATTATAGGAGGAGGATTGAGGATCTGGACAACTGCAGACACCGCATCAACATCTGCGGTGTTCCTGAGGTGCCCGCTGGGACTGAGGAGAATATTCCCCAACTTCTACTTACCATCTTCAATGCCATGCTGGGACACCCACCTGCCTCCTCGATTGCTTTGGTTCAAGCTCACCGGGCCTTGTGCCCTAGAGGCCCTCCTGACGGTATCCATCTGAAGTGTTGCAAGCAAAGTTTTTTGTCATAAAATGACGCATGTATTCGGCCGCGTCATTTAAAGTGTCGCAATTACAGTTATGCATCTTAAAGTGTCACAAATTTTACATTTCGCTTTGTTCCGAATGGCGTATTTACCATATCGTGCGTTAACATGTTGCAGCATCATGGGTGCAATATGGGTGCATTAAGGATGCAATATGGGTGCAATATTGGTGCAATTTGGGTGCAATATGGTTGCAATATTGGTGCAATAAGGATGCTTTAAGGACGCAATATGGGTGCAATTCTGATGCAATATGGGTGCAATACTGAAGCAAGAAGCATTAAAGGGATAGTAATGTTACATAATTAGAGCAGCTCTAATTAATCATCATAGTATTTGGACTTTGGAGAGTGTTATTTCAATTCTGTCAGAGTTGTAGTTCAAGAGTAATTCAATGACAAAGTATCCCCCTCCCGCCTCTTTTACTAATGTAACACTGTTCAGCCAGATCAAAAGGGAGGTGCCCAGGTAGACTGCAGAGAGGGACAATCTTCAATTAAGATAAGTGAAAAACCTGAAAAACTTGTCAAGGGGGGCAAGGCTTTCACTGTTCTCATAGGAAGAAGATTGTCCCCTTCTGTTATCTGTCTAGTCTATGGACTGGATTACACATCTGAGAAGAGATGGCTTACACTAGGAAAAAAGGGAGGGAGGGGAAACTTTGCTTATGAATGTCACTCAAACCATAAAGGTTTGAGAGATAAGACTTATATCGTACAAAATAAAATTAAGATAAAATGAAGTATTACTATCCCTTTAAAGACGCAATATGGGTGCAATATATGGACATAATATGGGTGCAATGTGACTGCATTAAGGACGCAATATGGGTGCTTGACTGACGCAATATGGGTGCAATACTGACGCAATTTGGGTTCAATACTGACGCAATATGGGTGCAATATGGGAACAATATTGGTGCAATAAGGACGCAATATGGGTGCAATACTGACGCAATTTGGGTTCAATACTGACGCAATATAGGTGCAATTTGGGTGCAATAAGGATGCATTAAGGACACAATATGGGTGCAATACTAACGCAATATGGGTTCAGTACTGACACAATTTGGGTTCAATACTGATGTAATATGAGTGCAATATGGGTGCATTAAGGACGCAATATGGGTGCAATACTGATGCAATATGGGTGCAATATGTGTGCATTAAGGACGCAATAGGGGTGCAATACTGATGCAATTTGGGTTCAATACCGACACAATATGGGTGCAATATGGGTGCATTAAGGACGCAATATGGTAGCAATACTGATGCAATATGGGTTCAATACTGACACAATTTGGGTTCAATACTGATGCAATATGGGTGCAATATGGGTGCATTAAGGATGCAATATGGGTGCAATATGTGTGCATTAAGGACGCAATAGGGGTGCAATACTGATGCAATTTGGGTTCAATACTGACACAATATGGGTGCAATATGGGTGCATTAAGGACGCAATATGGTAGCAATACTGATGCAATATGGGTTCAATACTGACACAATTTGGGTTCAATACTGATACAATATGGGTGTATTAAGGATGCAATATGGGTGCAATACTGACGCAATATGGGTTCAATACTGACGCAATTTGGGTTCA
This sequence comes from Rhinophrynus dorsalis, assembly GCA_037306005.1. Classification (NCBI taxonomy): domain Eukaryota; kingdom Metazoa; phylum Chordata; class Amphibia; order Anura; family Rhinophrynidae; genus Rhinophrynus; species Rhinophrynus dorsalis. The sequence continues at coordinate 247,510,765 of CM074723.1, forward strand.
ATATTGACACAATATGGGTGTAATATGGGAACAATATTGGTGCAGTATGGGTGCATTAATGTTGGTTTTCTGGGTTTTGGGTATATTTTGTTGGGTTTTGGGTTGCTTTTTGGGTATGTTTCGGTGGGATTTGGATTGTGTTGTGTGGGTTTTGGGTTGGGTTTTGTGGGTTTTGGGTTGATTTTGGGTAGGGTTTTGGTGGGTTTTGGGTTGGATTTGGTGGGTTTTGTGTTGGTTTTGGGTTGGTTTTCTGGGTACGTTTTGTTGGGTTTTGGGTTGCTTTTTTGGTATGTTTCAATAGGTTTTGGCTTGGTTTTGGTTTGGGTTTTGTGGGTTTTGGGTTGATTTTGGTGGGTTTTGGGTGGGTTTTGGTGGGTTTTGAGTTGGTTTTGGGTTGTGTTTTAGGTTGGTTTCCTGGGTATGTTTTGGTGGGTTTTGGGTTGTTTTTTGGGTATGTTTTGGTGGGTTTTGGATTGGGCTTTGTGGGTTTGGGGTTGGTTTTGGGTTGGGTTTTGTGTTGGTTTTGGGATACCGATTTGACCCAAATTGTGTCAGTATTGAACCCAGATTGCGTCAGTATTGCACCCATATTGCGTCCTTAATGCACCCAAATTACGTCAGTATTGAACCCAAATTGCATCGGTATTGCACTTATATTGTGTCCTTAATGCACCCATATTGCACCAATATTGTGTCCCCATATTGCACCCATATTGCGTCAGTATTGCACCCATATTGTGTCCTTAATGCACCCAAATTGCGTCAGTATTGCAACCATATTGCATCCTTAATGCACCAATACTGCACCCATATTGCGTCCTTAATGTGTCCTTATTGCACCAATATTGCACCCATATTGCTTCCTTAATGTGTCCTTATTGCACTCATATTACGTCCATATATTGCACCCAAATTTCATCATTAATGTACCCAAATTGCGTGATTAATGCTGCAACATGTTAACACAAGATATGGGGAATGCGCAATTCGGAACAACGCAAAATGTAGAATTTGCAACACTTTACAATGCAAAACTGTAATTGCGACACTTTAAATGATGCGACCAAAGACGTGTCATTTTATGACGTGAAACTTTACATGCAACACTTTGATAGTAAACCCCTCCTGACGGCCCTTCGCGGGACATTGTGTGTTGCGTGGTGGACTTTAAGATAAAAGAGGATATTATGTGGAAAGCAAGGGAGCTGTGCTTGTGGGCCCATGAGGGTCATGCAGTGACTTTTTACCAAGACCTCTCTGACCGGATGCTCCAAGCTAGATGAGTCCTTCGACCCCTGACTTCTATGCTCCAAAAGAGGAACATTTGGTTCTTCTGGGGTCACCCTTTTAGCCTGATGGTCTGCATGGGCGATGCTACCCCAATGGCAACCTATGTCAAGGGGGTTCCTGTCTCTATCACTTTACATACAAATTTCTTATTTTATTTTTATTTTTTTTAATTAACTGTCCCCCAAATACCAGTCACGAACCCCCCAAAACAAATTCCCTGTTCAATTAATTAATTCCCCAGACTCCACCCACCAGCACAGGCACCATCCTAAGACCCCTTTTATATCATGTTTTATGAGTTTTTTTAATTGTATTTAGGATTTATTGTTAACTGGCCAATCCCATTAAACAACCTACCCCCAAAAAAATTCCCTTTTCAACTGATTCTTTCTCCACACCCAACCAACACAGGTACCCTCATGCCCCCTTTTATACTATGCTTTTGGCAATTAAAATAATATTTGTTATGTGGTGTGTGTAAATTCAATGTTTCCATTTATTTCAATGGCATGAGCTAGGCAAAAAAAATGGATAAACAGCACTTTTCATGGGAAATTATTAGCCAAGCGGTAAGTGCATTATTTGCTGATTTCAATCCACAGAGAAGTATAGCCAGGCCACACCCCCGGGGAAGCATATTTTTAATTTTATTTTTGCTTCCTTGTCAGGACAGGAAGCTGTGCTGTACTGTAATAGAGCACAGTCAAAAATTAGGTTTACAAAGAAACATTATTTCTAAAGCATGTCAAAATGCTTCCAAACTCACATAAGTCACACATTATCTGCCACTGATCATGGCCTTGTTTTGCTCATATAAATGCCCCAGCATATACAATATGGAATTCCATCTTTTAGGTACCAGCATTTGAAAGTGGAGATTAGGCAGGTGGTTACTCTCTTGCATGGAATGGAATGCATTGCAAGGAGTATAGGACCTGCTAAGATATGCACATATTTTTCGGGTGATATGTAGCATTTATTTGAGTGTTTCATATTTTTAGAGGAATTAAGTAACAATTAGGTTTAGAAGGACATGAGAAAAGCAGGGTACCTGCACCATATCTTCTATTCTCAAGGCTACTGTTATGTTGAAGCCATTATTAGCAGTCACAAAGCTAGCTTTCAAGGAGTGGGATACAAGCCATTTTATTATGACCTTCTGCAGTGTATTTAACACATCTACAGCTTTTCAGATTGTCTCTCAAAGCTATGCATGCATAAAGTGTCCTGCCAATTGTATGGACTACCCTGCTGCTACTGTTGATGATATATGCCTCTGCCCCTAATTAAAAAGATACTAAGTGACAGTCATATAGTCTATATTCAGGCCACTTGCCTACATATCTGTGGTCAGGTGAACTTTCCTGCCATATGATGTTCCTATCCCTTTGTCTACAACATAACCACCTGTTTCTACAACTCTGGCACAGCAGTTCTTGAACAATAACTGTGGCTTGTGAATGAAATTTTCCATTGGTAGTGAAACACATTAAATAAGTTGTTTTGTGACATTTTTATACCTTCCTAAGAACTCAGTAAGAGTGGGTTGGAAGCACACATAGAGGAAGAACTGTGTAAATGTACTGTTTTAACAGAATGACTATTGGTGGTAGAGGTGGTGGACACTGAGTGGTTCCTGATTGACTTATTACTACTACTACTACTACTACTACTACTACTACTACTGGTGCAAGATAAGGTTATAGTATTAGTAGTAAGAGGCAGCAGCACTGAAAAATGAACAGCAGCAAAAGCACTCATAGCTGGAGTTGTTGATGTGGAACTGTGTTTCTGCTTAATCAGTAATAGTGATTGTGACTCAGTGGGGGTTGCACTTTGGAAGCAGCGATGCTGATGATTAGGACAGAAGAAAGGCAAAATTATAATTATTTTATTTATTTTCTATGCACAGGCATTTCCACAGAAAAATCATCAAAGTGTGATTTTTCTGTGAAAACTCCTGCAAAAAAAGTATGACTTTTCATCCATCTCCAGTTAAATGACATGATTACTACCATGTTTCTAGCAGAACTGTAGTTGGATAGCTGAACATCTTCCTTTTGATGCTGGGTTCCTGGAGTATCCAGGGACTGAGAAGGAGACAGCACTCATCTTAAAAAAACAGGTAAATATAGGAGAATTTACTGCACCAAGCTGCCAGTCATATTTGGTCCACAATCAACCTTCCACGGGCCAAAGGCTGTTGCACTTCCAAGTTTAGACATGTTTAAGCTTGCAAGGCTGTAGGTGCTGTAGGTTACATCTGCCAACCCACACTGGACCAGCATGGCAGATTATGGTATTCTCACAGCTTTGCTTGCTATGGAGGCATTCATCCTGTAGTGAACTGACTATATATATCCATATGGCCTTTGTCAGCCTCATGTACAGGACAAAACATTGGCTAAATAAAGCTTTTACGAATGTCCCAGATTATTGCACCTCAGCTATAACTTCAGAAAACACATATAAATGCACCATCCAGTATAGTATTCTTAACACATCTAAATGGCATCACAAAACTAATAAAGTACTGCAATTTGTGGTTTTCACACCTCTCCACCATACCTTGGAACTCTCAGGATCTGTCCTGGTGAACCCAGTTTTTTGCAGTTGATAACCGGGTCTCTGGGGACAGACACAGATTCTCTGGTGGTGGGTAGTTTCTTATGAAACTCTGCCCACTTCTGCTCCTTTCCAGCCTGTTCCACTTTCCACCTACTTTTTGACACGTATATTAAGCCATGGCTCACTTGTGATTAAAGGGATAGTAATACTTAGTTTTAACTTTATTTTATTTTGTAGGCATTAAAAAAACATGAAGAATGATATAAGTCTTATCTCTCAAACCTTTATGGTTTAAATGATATTCACAAGCAAAGTTTCCCCCTCCCGCCCCTTTTACCTACTGTAAACAATCTCTTCTCAGATGTGGAATGCAGTCCATAGACTGGACAGATAACAGAAGGGGACACTCTTATTCCTATGAAAACAATGAAATCCCTGCCCCCCTTGACAAGCTTTTCAGGTTTTTCAGTTATCTTAATTGAAGATTGTCCCTCTCTGCAGTCTACCTGGGCACCTCCCTTCTGCCCTGGCTGAAAAGTGTTACATCAGTAAAAGGGGCGGGAGGGGGACACTTTGCTTGTGAATATCTCTTAAACCATAAAGGTTTGGGAGATAAGACTTATATCATTATTTATGTTTTTTTAATGCCTACAAAATAAAATAAAGTTAAAACGAAGTATTACTATCCCTTTAAGCTCCATCCTTTTCACCCACCCTTCTGGGGACTCCAGAAGACAAAGAGGGAGATTTATAAACCTGACGTTAAAGAAAAACTGGCTTTAAAAGTAGCTTAAATGTGTTAATGGGATTTATAATGTAACCAATTGCAACCATCTAGTTGAGTTTTCTATTAAGTGGATTTAGAGCAAGTTAGAAAAGTAGTGCAGGCTAGAAGGGGCGACTCAACTAGACCACTAACAGCTTTTGAAGCGCGACTTAAACACCTTCCACATGCACGTAGACATTTAGCCTTTATGTACACTCTATTACAGAATCCGGCTGCTCCTGCACTTCCCTGCTATACTAAGATATGGAATAGAGATCTAGGCATAGCTTTGGATATTAAAATGTGGAAGACAATAATTAGGCTAAATTGCAAATTGGCCATAGGTACCCCTTTCAAAGAAATGAATTACAAACTTATATCTAGATGGTACAGAACACCGCAAATGATAGCCCGTTTATACTCCCATTTGTCAGGAACTCGTTGACATTGCAAAATGGAGATTGGTACAATACTACATATGTGGTGGTCTTGCAGACTAATTCAAAAGTATTGGTACCAAGTGACATCACATATCAACTTGGCTTTACATGTCTCCACCAGACTCTATCCATTATTTGGTCTTTTTCTCTTAGATCCGAAAGTGACACCGCCCCACCATACTGCACAGGCAATCTTAATCAGTCACCTCCTGAACATAGCAAAATCTCTTATACCTTTCCATTGGAAATCCAACAAAGGTCCCTCAGTACAGGAGTGGCTTACCTGTATTGAATCATATAGGAACAACTTAAAATGTAATGCTATAATGAATGGGGATCTTAATAGTTTCTATGAAGTTTGGTCCTTATGGCCCACGAAAAATGTTTCTTCCCACGGAGCGTCAACCTTCCTTGTAAGAGTTTCAGTCTACGGATTCATGGTGACTTTGCACTTTTTGTGAAATACTGGTTCCTGCCAGCAGTAACTCCCAGCCTGGGTCCTCTTTCTCCCCTTTCTCCTCTTTCTCCTTTTTCTCCTCTTTATCCCCTTTTTTTTTCTCATTTACTCTATATTCCATTCATCAACATTCTTAATCTACCCGCTCCCCCATTAGCTTCTTCTCTTTGGTTTTATGCTAATTATCTCATTCCATTCTCTGTTGATATATCCCACACTATACATTGGCATTATACTGCCCCTTCTTCGTTTATTTGTCTGGAGTAAGCTCACATTTCACATTGTCATTGACAGATTTTTCACTGACTTGTTACAAGAGATGTTTATATTCTTCTTCTTTATGGATAACATATGTCAAATGTTTCTGTATACCGTCTATATATTAAACACATTACTGTCTATAACTGTAGTTTGATACTTATGTTATGGAATGAATATCCTTAATGTTAATTTTATTTTTCTAATCCTGTTCTGATGTATGATTTGTATGATCTTCAAAATAAAGCTTTCTAAAGAAAAAAAAAGAAAAGAAAAGTGGTGCAGCGAATTTATAAAGAAATGTTGCGAGTTGCTACAATTTTGCAACAGAATTATCTCCAGAATGTTAATGCCATGTATATGCTGTCCTTAATCATTCCAGTAGTTAAAATATGCATAATAATGCCATATTTATAAAACTTCTTTAATAATTTATAAAACAGACCTGGCGTTATATTCACTTGCCATGCCATAAGGATTGTTCTTTAAGAATGGTTTTTATAAATCTCCCTCATAGTTCCCAGGTAGGATCATCACATTTCTTTGTCTCTATAAATTCAGCTGGTATCCTTCTCCAGACCTTTTCTCAACTTAAACCTTCAACTGATGATAAAATGCAAGCCCACTGACCGAAATGTAACGTGAACAACAAGATCTGTAGGAGCTCTGTCTGATTTCAACATTTGATATCACCATGGGAGGAAGGAGCAACGACTCCCCCTTACTGACATGGCAACATAAGAAATTTGACTATTTTTGCTATCTTTAGGTGAATTAGAGATCCGGTATAAAACCAAAAATGCTGAACCATTTTATTTTGTTCTCTTAATGTGTTACAATACTTTTCTCAATGTTGTTCTCAAAGGCCCCTTTAAAGTGTAATGCAGCAACTATATCATTCAGTAAATGTTCCTATTTATTACCTTTTTTCAACAACTTATTTTGATTGACTTCAATTACTGAAGGAACACAAATATATTTTGTTGTGACCTAATTTTCCTGTACATATCTATATTGTTTTCTCTTCCAGGGATATTTTTTCTAATTACAAACAATGCTTATAGTGCAGCCTGCACATGGCTCTGTTCCCAAGGTAACAGTTTTGCATAAACTAATATAAAATCAATCTATTCATTTAAGAGACTAAGCAGGTGGCTGCTGTGTCTGTTCCAAAGAGGGCTCAAATGCAGCAATTTCCTGGTGAATTAATTTTCTGATTATTTTTAATTGCTCTATTATTTTGCCGTAATTTTCAACTGTTTTCATATATGAAGTTCAAAGAATACAGGGGGTGGTTTAATAACCCCTTCAATGCCAGGCGCTATCCAGTGGCTTGCTTTGCAATGTGTTAGACACCCATCAGGGAATTAAAGTATCCTATTTTATTTCTATCAATGTTTAACTGAATATTTAATATGCTATATAATTTATGAAAATTACACACTTATTATTTTGCTTTGACCTTGCCATCTTCACAAAATATATTGAGGCTCATGCACTCAGGGACTGGAGTAATTCTGGGGTAAACCAACTGCCCCATGGGTGTACATTAAAATTCACTATTACAAACACAGTGGTGCTTTTAACCCCTTAAATGCTATAGAAATCTCAAATGAAAGGCACTGGAGGCCTTTCTAACATACAAAGGTTAAAACAGATGAGGAAAAGTGCATTTAATGGTCCACTTGCGAACCTGCTCAGGCTCACTGACCTTTTTAGATATAAGATAAATCTTTATTTTAGAACTGAAGCGGGTGAGTCCCCCAAATCTCAGAGCCTGGCTTCTCTGTTCCCTCAACAGGTTCAGCATCATTTAATGACATCATCAGATAGCTCACTCTCTTTATGGGTCACAACAGAACACTGGCAAAGACAGAAGATGGACTGAGATATGGGGAACCCGCTGGCTTCAATTATAAATAAAATATGTCTATTTTTTCTTTAAGAGTGAGGATTTGTAATTCTTCCGTGTAAATTGGAGATTATGCTAATGTACTGTACTTATAATCTTAATTTTAGTAATAACAGTAGGCGAATATTTTGCTTTACTTCCTTTACTGAAAACTCCAATAGCAGCAGAGTAACTCACATAGTAACAACCAATCAGAAAAAAAGAAACCAGCTAATATAAGCCCTGGTACAGATAAGCCACTCCTCTTTCTTTGAACAACAATGTAAACAAAGAAGTTTAATAATACAATTGAAAATTAAACATCCGCCATCCAGATAGCCATCTCTTGTGCCCGAAGATCAAAGTCATAGCAATCCACTGCAATCTTCTGAAGCTGAGATCACACTGAAATAAAAGAAAACTGTGAAAGATAACTGTAATGGTATTGTGTTTCTAACACTGTCACATACCAGATTTCAGAAAAACAATGCAACGTGCAAAAGAAAAATCCATGAGTACAAATATGTATCATAACCCCCCCAAATAATTACCCATACAAATATACCAACATCAGGGAGGCAAGGGAGGGAGGGAAAATATTTGCCTCCTGTCATTACAAAAACTAATATTATAAGTACACTACGTTAGCATTTACTACATGACAAGAGGCTTTATATTTTGCATTTTCAATGGTGAGAGACAAAAGGATGGGTTGAATGAGCCACAGGGCGGAAATAAAAAACACGAAAAGTATCTTACCTAGACCAGTCAGCAGAATGTATAATGTCCGCAATAGACGCTCCTACTGATGCTGCCTATGTTGCCGCTGCTCCCCACGCCAAGTGAGCTATAAAACCAGGATCTACTTCGCCAATGATAAGATCCAACATATCCACCTAGCTAAGGTGGTAGAAGAAACCAGTCTATGAGGTCTCACGTACGATACCAGAAGCTGGCCCGATTGCGAAGAACGTAAAGCCGTTGTAACCTCCACATAACGCAGTAAAACCTCCACTACACACAGCTGCAGAATCTCCCTAAAAAAGGGGTAAAAAACCAAAGCAGAATCTGTCTTAGTGAGATGGGAAATGGAAAAAGACACTCCCTCCAGGAAAACAGTTAAACCATCCACGTTGAAAGCCCTAACATCCGAGACTCGTCGAAAAGACACCAAACAAAGCAACAACGTCAACTTAGCTGAGATCTGATGAAGAGACAACTCGTTCTTCTCCCAATTCCTCAAGAAACACAGAATCTACGTTATCCACATCCCAAAATTTAGAATATTTGGTGTCGGGGGTCTGGCCAATTTAATACCCCTTAGCAGATGGCACACCAGAAACTGGGACACGCGCCGCTGAGATGGCCGATAGCATCACATTAATAGACCAGTAAGATTGACCAAGAGAAAACCGACAGGACAAAAAATTCAAGATCGAAGCCACAGGTGCTCTAAAAGGACCGCAATCCCTTTCCACACACCAGCTAGCCCAGGCATTCAACACAGAAAGATAGCATTGTCTTGTATCAGGAGCCAATGAGTCCCACAAAAGGTCCCTAGTCTCCCGCGATAAGCCCTCAACCGACCAGTAACCCCTGAAATCGCCCAAGCCACCAGCGGTAGATGGTCCTGAAGGACAAGAGGATGAGGGCTCCCTCGATGATCTGTGAGCAGCAGAGGGCAGAACGGAAGGAGAAGAGGCTCCTCGAAAGACAACTCCAGAAGGTCCGGGTACCACTGTTGACTCGGCCACAACGGGGAAACCAGCAGAAGGTCCACCTCCTGAACCCGAACCTGATGAAGTACCCTTGCCAGCATCGCAAATGGAGGAAAGGCATACGCCCCCCGTCTCGACTAAGTCTGTAGAAATGCATCCATCGCTTTGCACTCTGGATCCGGAAGCCAGCTGAAGTACTTCCGCCAGTTGATGATTGGTTCTGGAAGCAAACAGATCTACCTTCAGCGGACCTCTGAGGAGACACAGCTGCTGGAACACTGAGATGTCCAATTTCCAGTCGCTGCTGTCCCATAAGTGTCGAGAAAACCAATCTGCTGTTAAATTTGAAGTCCCCGGGAGATACTCTGCCGAAAGAGAAATATTGTGATTGAAACAAAACCTGTAATGGTCCTTTGCCGCTACTGTCATATCCCGTGACCTTGCACCTCCTAGTTTGTTGACATACTGGACTGCGGAAACGTTGTCCATTCGTAATAAAATGCAGCAATTGGATTTTTCCTTTGCGAAACTGCGAATGGCAAATGATCCTGCGATCAGGTCCAAGCAATTGATGTGAAGATCTTCTTCATTCGTTGACCAAGGACCTCCTGTGGACAAGTCCACGCAGTGGGCCCCTCAACCCACTCTGACTCTACGACAAAGTCTGGTGAGGGTCCGAAAACTGCTCTGCAGTTCCAAGCCTGTATATGTAGAAGCCACCAACGTAGTTCTGACCGAGCCTCTTGAGACAGCACTATTAGATGATCGCAGGATTGACCTGCTCAAAGATGTAGCACCGTCAGCCGCTGCATCGCCCGGTATTGCAACGGTATCATGGTACCCGTGCTATTTGGCGACATTCTGTCAGCTTCCACTCCTGCTTACGCTATTGGCTACTCTGTTATTGTCTCGCCCTGCATTTGTCCTTAAATGCTGGGTTCTGGCACTTCTCCAGTGCCCTTTCGTGGTGTTTCAGTACCAGCTCTTGTTCCTGTTATTTGGGAGATCTCAGTGTATTGACCTGGCCTGCCTGATGACTCTGCATCTTGTTTCCTGTCTGTGCACCAACCTGGACTGCCTGACCATTCTGCTTCACGTTTCTGCCCGTGTACCGACCTGGATTGGCTGACGTTCCTGAATTCTACTTGAATTGAACAAAACAGACTTACAAAACAGTGAATTTTTGGATTAAATGAACCTATATCAACTATGGAGGTGGTAGCAGTTATAAATTATCTAAAATTAGGGAAATCACCAGGCCCGGATGGGTATACTGTTAAGTTTTATACATTGTTTGAACCTAGTATCTCTGTATTATTAACGAGAATGTTTAATGAGGTAATAAAAAATAAAGAGTTTCCAGCTGAGATGCTTAAAGCCTCAATATGTCCCATCCTTAAAATTTGGAAAGATCTGAATGATGTAATAAATTATAGACCAATTTCTTTGTTAAATATTGATAATAAGATCGAAAATTTTGGCAGAGAGATTGAAGAAGGTAATGGTAGACATAATACATGTTGACCAGACTGGATTTTTTCTGGTAGAACAACAGAAGATAATACTCGGAAGTTACTCAATTTAATAGCTAAAATACAGCATAAAAAATACCATCTGTTTTTTGGTGCTGGACGCAGAAAAGGTCTTCGACAGGGTAAACTGGAGATTCCTGTCGGGGGCCTTGGAAGCATTTGGATTGAAGGGTCCTTTTAAAGAAGGCGCATTGACTTTGTACTCAGCTCCTAGCATGGCAGTAACAGGCTTGAATTTGTCATCAGGATGAACACTCAGACAAGACTTGTAAGGTTAAAATATCTTTATTGAAAATAAAGAACCAACAGCATATACATTTATACCCACACAAGATCAGAATAGACAGTACAAGTACTGTTTACAATACACAATGGTAGGAAGGTACAAAATGTCAGCAAAGAACAAACAAGTGGCAGATTCCCTAGCGAGCTAGAATGAGGGAAAGGCAGCAACCTGCTGATGTGACACAGGACTTTAGAACCCTAGAACTCTAGGGAGGACTGGAAGCCCAAGACCAATGGATACTGGCAACTTAGCCCCTAGAATGCTAGGGTAACTACTGGCACACTGACCACGAGTACTGGCAGGAGGACCCTAGAACGCTAGGAGTCCCAAGGCTCTCAACTGGTGACACAGACCCTAGAATGCTAGGGTTAATCGGAGGCCCTAATGCGGATGCTGGCGGCAAGGACCCTGGAGTACTAGGGTATAGGGAGGCACAAGACACAGCTACTGGTAGCACAGACCCTAGAACACTAGGTGTCCAGGTACGAGGGTACAGAGGCAGTTATACCACCCTACAGCTGGCTCTTTAGCCCAAAGGCTACAGCAAATGTAAAGGCTGGACAAGAAGTGAACCGGGCCTAGGGATACCTAGGTACAGCAAGGTTCACCGATGGTATTATGCCCAGAGAACAGCCTGTAACTCCCCACAGGGAGTGAGCCCAGCTTAAGGAAGTGGTATATAGACAGGTATAGATTAGTGAGTAACACGGCCGAACTAAAGATAGCCGGAGATCCTGTTATCACAGTGCCCGTGATTGCTGCATTTCTGTGTCTATCACCTGTAGGGGGCTTCCATTGGCTGTCTGCCTTTAGCCCGCCTCACATTGCCTATTTAAACTGAGTTTGGGCACCCTTTGGTTGCCCTTTCGTGGTGTCTCAGACTGCATCCACTTTCATTATGCTACAGAAGCTTGCTGGGCCTTTTGCTGTGTTCCTGGTTTCCTGAGTTTGTCCTGTTCCTGAGACTCGCGTTCTGCTGTCTTGTTCCAGTGCCTGTTCTGGTTGAAGTCGTCCGAGGTTGCTGTTTCCTGCTGCCAGTCTCCGTTGCCGTTCCTGATCCGGTTGACCATCATTGTGCTGGTTCCTGTTCATCTCCTGCGTCCGGTTCCTTCATCTGTGGCGACCTTGTTCCTCGGTCGCTCCGGCGACATTTTCACCTGTTTGTTCCCAGCGTGCGGACGCTGGTTTGCTCCACTGCCTTGCTGCTACTACACTACTAGTCTGTTGGTTACAGCGTGCGGCGCTGGTTCGCTCCTTTGCCTTACGGCTCCATTCACAACTATCTGTTGGTTCCCAGCGTGCGGACGCTGGTTTGCGCCACTGCCTTGGGCTACTACACTACTAGTCTGTTGGTTACTAGCGCGCTGTCGCTGGTTCGCTTCTTTGCCTTTCGGCTCAATACTCAACTAACTGTAGGTTCCCAGCGTGCGGGTGGTGGTTCACTTCATTACCTCACGGCCTACTATATGTTCATTGTTAGTTCCCAGCATGCGGATGCTGGTTCGCTCCACTGCCTGGCAGCTACTACACTACTAGTATGTTGGTTACAGTGTGCGGGTGCTGGTTCACTCCTTTGCCTTAAGGCTCTATACACAACTATCTGTTGGTACCCAGCATGCGGACGCTGGTTCGCTTCACTGCCTTATAGCCTACGATATATCGAGTCTGTTGGTTACCAGCGCGCGGGCACTGGTTCGCTCCATTGCCTTCTGGCCTAGTATTTATACTATTTATACACTGCCTTGCTGCTTACTCATATTAGAGTGTTGGTTCCCAACGCGAAGGCGTTGGTTCGCTCCATGACCTTAAGGTCCACTAAACATCCAGCCTATTGGTTTCCAGCATGAGGGCGCTGGTTTACTCATTTAGTCTGATGGTTCCCAGTGCGCCGTCTAGTCCTAGACAGCTAGTTTTTCCCTCAGTACATGGGTACTGGGGTGTGCAGACTACCTGGTAATACCACCGGCCTTGTAGCCTTTCACTATCATCTCCATACTGTCACTGTCATCTGACAGTTATTGAGGCCACTGTGGTTGACACTTTCTCCTTAGGCTGCCTTGCCCGGTATATTGGTAAGGCCGGTAGAACCTTCCAAGCATTCCATCCTGAGGTTGCCTTACCCGGTATTGGCAAGGCCGGTAGAGCCTACTATTATGGTATTCCGTTAGGCTGCCTTACCCGGTATATTGGCAGGGCCGGTAGAGCCTGTACCAGCTGGTGATCCGTTAGGCTGCCTTGCCCGGTATATTGGCAGGGCCGGTAGAGCCTGTATTCTCCTGACTGTCTATTAGGCTGCCTTGCCCGGTATATTGGCAGGGCCGGTAGAGCCTGTATTCTCCTGACTGACTATTTGGCTGCCTTGCCCAGTATATTGGCAGGGTCAGTAGAGCCACCATTTCATTGCTTGCCCAGGCTGCCTTGCCCGGTATATTGGCAGGTCCGGTAGAGCCTGATACGCTATTGTCACTACCCATTTGCCATTCTATATATTGTTTGTATGTGTATAAAATCCTATGGGATTATCTTAAACTTTTCAATAAAGTTGTGTTTTTACCTAACCTTGCGCCTGAGAGTCTTAACAAACTGTGACACCTGTACTCCATGCGTGCACACCGCCAGAGGCGGTAGATACCAGAATGAACGGCTGACGCAGCGAGTGCTCAGCCTAACAGTCGGCAACATAATGGGTTAGTGCAGCACAGCCAGCCACAACCGCTGTGTCTTAGCCAGTATGGTCAGCAACGGATGCTGATACTCAGCCAGTTGGGAAGGCAACGTAACGAGTACTCAGCCAGAGCAGTCAGCAACGTATCAGGATCTGCCAGATCAGTCAGCAACGTAGCGGGTTCTCAGCCAGATCAGTCTGCAACATAGTGGGTTCTCAGCCAGATCAGTCAGCAACGGAGCAGGTTCTCAGCCAGATCAGTCAGCAACGTAGTGGGTTCTCAGCCAGTCCAGTCTGCAATGGAATCAGAACAGATCAGGATACACAGGAATGTTGTCAACCAGGCCAGGTCATACACAAACAAAGCAGCAGCAGGAACTAGTGCTAAGTACAGGTACACCACGAAAGGGCGCTAGTCTACTGACATGACAGAGTATAAAATGGGTTGGCCCTGGATGGAGTCAATTACAAGGACCAATAAGAAATGCGGCAGTCAAACAAGGAAGTGAGAATGTCGCCACCCACAACCAGGAGCACGGGCACCGTGATAGTGTTATCTCAATTGAACCACTAGCAGTAATGATTAGAAATTCTATAGAGATTAAAGGTATCCAGGGTGGAACTATGGAACATAAAATCACATTATATGCAGACGATATATTATTGACATTGGCGTCCCCTATAATTTCTATTCCAGAGGTATTTAGGATAATTGAGCAGTATAGTACTTTTTCTAATCATAAGATAAATTTGACTAAAACTCAAGTAATACATAAATGTATCTCCCCCTTGGACCTTATGGATCTTGGAAATAGATACCATTTCAACTGGAATAAGGGTTTTATGGATTATTTAGGGATTGTAGTAAAATTGTACATACAACCACTGGTGTCTGTGAACTATGAGAACCTGAAAAATGAAATGGAGAGATTCACTCAAAGTTGGAATAGATTGGAAATTTCCTGGATGGGCAGGATTAATAATGTAAGGGTCTATTTGCTTCCACAGCTCCTGTATCTTTTCAGAACAATAGCAATGAAGGCCCCAAATAAAATATTGACCCAGATATCAAAAATATTTGTAAAGTGTATCTGGCCATCAAATAAATCAAGGATAGGGAAGAATGTGTTGACTAGGAGTGTGGCAAATCTTGGATTGGGGTTCCCAGATCTGTTTATGTTGCAAGAGGTTTCTATGTTCTCCCATTTTTCAGAGTGGCTTGGAAAAAGGGACCTACAGATGGATTGGTTCATGTGCGAATCTGAGGATGGTTAGATAGATAAACTATATAATTTATATTTGGTAGATTCTAATATAAGAAAATCATTGAAGCTAATAAATCCGGTTGTGAATGAAATCTATGATAACATATATAGAATTAGGAGAAGGTTTAAAGAAGAAAAATATATTACTTTTGCTACTCCGTTGGAAGTTTTGGAAATATATATTCAGGTTATAGATTTAAAAAATTGGAAAAGAAAGGGGATAAATAGGGTTCTGTGTTTGTATCAAAACAATCAGTTACTAGCATTTATAGATATACAGGAGAAATTTGATATACCAGCTACAGAATTATTTTCATATAGTAGGTTAAGGAACTTTTTCAGATATAATTTATTGAGTACTCTTTCCACAATTGAACAATTTATTGTCCAGGGGTTCCAGCGCCGCCGCTTCAGCAAAGCTCGGCATCATTCCACACGTCATCTGTAGGCGCAAGGCTTCAGAGTGAAGCAGGCCTCTGTTTTATGCCATGCTTCCTGTAGTCTCCTCCTACCTACTTCCTTCCTTTGAGCCTGCTCCTCCTACCTACTTCCTAAGGAGGGGTTTAAAGGGCAGTCTGAGTCCTGACTCAGTTGCCCTTGCGTTATTGTACAAACAGTTCTGTTTAGTTTGGGCTCTGTGTATGACCTGTATTGTCTGACCATCCAGTCTGGTGCTGACCTTTGTCGCTGTCTGACTATTCTCCTGCCCGCTCCTTGTGTATAGTAGATACCCAAACTGGTGCAGACCTGTGGCTCTGGTTGACTACCCGATTTGTGTATTACCCAGCTTATCTGACTATCCAATCTGGTGCTGACCTGTGGCTCTATCTGACTATTCTCCTGCTTGCTCCCATTGTGTAATAGACACCCTGTGTAGTAGACACCCTGTGCTCCCATTGTGTAGCAGACACCCTGTGTAGCAGACACCCTGTGCTCCCATTGTGTAGTAGACACCCTGTGTTGTAGACTCCCGTTGTGCAGACCTGCGGCTCTGGTTAAGACCTTACTCCCTGATTGCAGGCATGAGTCAGGATCTGGTGCCTCTGAGAAAGGAGACGGCCTTCTCCTTACTGACTGCCTGCTTGAGTCAGTACTTCTCCCTTACCATATCATCTTTAGGGAAATCCCTAGATCTACCTGCTGACTGTAGGCGTGAGTCAGTTAGTCTCTAACTGAGATTCCTGCTGGGCCTTCGTTATATAGAGACTCCAGACGCTTCTGCTGGTCTCTTTAAGAGCGTTCCAACTTTTGGCAGACTCCTATTTCTGATAGAGTCGTTGGCCACTAGAAGGACCTCTACTTATTGTTCTGTGATTTACTGTACTTATATTTATTCAATAAAGATTGTTTTACCATACCGTACTGACTCCTGGTTTATTCCTGGGAAACCGTGACAGAACCTTATTTCTAAAACAATAAAGTTATTTAATAGTCAACAAAAGTTGGAAAAACCTACAACAATTCAGAAATGGGAGAGTGATTTGGGGATATCTATGGAACCTGAAATATGGGAGGTGGTATGGATTCAGGTTAGAAAGGCCATTCATTGTATAAACTTACATGAATTATTCTATCAGTTGATGCACCGCTGGTACATGGTTCCCTCCAGATTACATAAGATCGATCAGAAATTACCAAATAAATGTTGGAGATGTGATAAGCAGGAGGGAAACATGTATCATATATGGTGAGAATGTGATAAGTTAGATGAAATCAAACAAAAAGTGAGGATTATTTTTCAACAGTTATTTCAGATGGATACAGTTCTTTCTGCTCAGAACTTTCTGTTCCATATTGATTTGCAATTGAAGGATAAAACAAACACCTATTTAGCAGTAACCGTTTTACTTGCGGTTAAACTACTTATGGCCAAATACTGGAGAAGGGAAGAAACTCCATCATGGTTGGAAATCATTAATCAGATTGATTACATATATCGAATGGAAATATATTTTTACTGTTTACATTTTAAGTTGGGAACTTACAAACAAATTTGGAGCCCCTGGGAGTTGTTTATGGACTCTGATCAGCAAATTACTCTTAGTCATGACAGAGAGTCCATATGAAGTTTAGGTTGAAATGTGGATGTTATGGGGAGGATGAGATGAGCTACCTCATAAGCCTTGGGCCTCAGTGGTTTGGTTGTTTTGGGGGGGTGGAGCTCTCTGATTCTTCCCCTCTCTCCCTGATGAGCTATAGAGTTGCTGGGAGTAGAATCTGCTTGATGGTTGGGCATGGCTTTTCAGGGGCGCCGCCGTGGCTGGCCTCGGAGGTGGGTGCTTCACCAGGGTGTTATGCAGCGTGTGCTTGTAAATCATTTGCATATTGGGGTACACTTTGGTGGGGTGTTTCTCTTAGGGTCTTGCCATGGAGGCAGCCCGGGGGAGTAATTGTCTAGTCTGGGGAGCGGGTTCTTATGCTCTCAGTTGTGTGGCTGATATATGGGGGGGGGGGGTGGAGGGTCTCTTTCTCCTGTACCTCTCTGGCCTTGGAGGTCTGGAGCATATGGGGGGATTGGTGAGGCAGATAAGCGGAGAGATTGGAGGTAGAGTGGAAGTATGTATATGTATATGTAGGTTTTACTATGTATGTTGATAAGTGATAGGTAAAAAAGTTGGAGTATAATTTAAGAACAGTACTGAAATATGTTGTATTTGATTTAAACAGATAACATATGTGTAAAATGTACATAAAATTATGATGCATGTATGTAAGTTTTACATATGAGACAATAAAAAATAAAACCATAAAAAAAAGAAACATTTTGCCTCAAAATGAAATTGGCGAAAAATGTCAGTAAATAAAATAAATGGGGCAGTAAATAAAAAATAAATCCTAACTACAAATAAAATACCCCATAAGACATGGTATTAAATTGGTCTGAGGAGGGTGCCTGTGTTGGTGATTGAATGAATGAGTTGAACAGGGAATATGTTTTGGGGGGTTTCTTGACTGCTATTGGGGGGACATTTAATAAAAAAAAATCAATAAAATAAAATAAGAAATTTCTATGTAAAGTGATAGAGACAGGAACCCCCTGACATAAGCTGCCACTGGGGTGGACTGATACTCTACTTGATAGAGTATTTTGTAGAGGATAATTTGTTAGATATGTTGTTAGAGGCACAAGCCCTAAGGAAACATTGAGGGAGATAAAGAGGTGATAAAGAGGTGTTAAAGTAGAGATGACTTCTGCAGTTTATCACTTCTCCATTCTTATGTTATTCTATGTAGCCTATGCACTAAGATTTCTTCAACTTTGGAGATCTTAGTGAATAGGCTTCATAGAATAACATAGGAATTGAAGAAGTGATAAACTGGAGAAGTCATCTCACTTTATCACCTCGCCGCTTAGTGAATCTCCCCATTGATTTGTAGGACTTAGGCTTGTTAGAGATTAGTTGAATAGGAGAAACATGCATTGGAATAAGTAAAAGGGAGGAAAATTTTGCATTGGAGAAAAGGAGAAAACTTCTCAAAAAAAGACAAATTGTCAGTTTTTCGCAAAAAGTCATGTAGGAAATTTTTCTCAGTTTTCACCCGCCCCTACAGAAGAGCAACTTTTCTTTTATACTCTATATTCCATATTTACATCCAGAAGATACATATCTTCTGAAATATTTTTTCTTTTTTAGCATTTTTGTTTGCGTGTATGTATATTTTGAATACATTTAACAGACACTTGTTTTTATAACATACTTTTTCTCATTTATGAGCAGTTAGGTGTCTCTGCTCAGGTATTGCACAATATACAGAATGACGATTAGCATATAAGGGTATTTGTGTCTTTGTCGGCACAGCTGTTTCCTGCCTTGTACGAAATCCTTGGTGGTGAATAATATATGTGCTGTGGATGGTGATGGTTGTCCTGCTATACATCAGGGTAGGCTAGTGGCATAATTTGACCTCTTTCCTTTACCCTCCTTCCTGTTTTATGTATGAGATCTATTATATATTAAACAGTTTTATGAGTTTTATGATATCTTTCTAGTAGTTCTGTTAAGCGCTTAGATATTTTCTTAGACATTTGGGACTTTACTAAGAAGATGATGTGTCTAGTGAAATATGTTACTTTCCATTCATATAGAGTTAACCAGAGCACTTCCTCCGGATAAAGTAGTGAGAAAATAAATGTAAAACATTAAAGTCCTTGTGGAGATACTTATAGAAAATAAAGATCACTTTAAAATATTTATAGAAGTACATATACATACAAGTCCTAAGCAGTGTATTACTGCTTTTGGACAATACCGGCACTAATAATGGTGTGTAAGGATATTTAGGGACTTATCACTATTTTGGCTCCTGAATACATTACCCCTTTAGCACGTTCCTAACTGTCCCAATCCACTTTACTATCTGATGACCGTCATTTAGAAGTTAGAATGAAATGGGATACGTTTATCCCTCTCATATGAGTTTTAAATGGTTTTAATTTTCTGCTCTTTTTCTTTAATTATTATTTTTTCTTCATTAATAAAAGTTATGTTTTAATTTGCTGTTTACCTGAGACAGTTGCCTGCTTTTAAAGCTGGGGTGGGTCTAGTACTGTATATCTTTGCTTGTTTCTTTCCTTTCTGCACATATGACGATGTGTGTCTACATAAAAATGTCAAAGTGCTATGAACACATCAACAAAATCATATCATAGTAACATATTAACATAATATTGTAGAATGAATAAAAACAGAAGTCCATCAAGATCAACCTTTGCCTCATACCCCAGTGACTGAGAATTGTATAGCTTGCCTGCTACCAAATAGGTTAGTCTTTATCAGACCTTACTGATCTGCTTACTGATAAACAGTATAATTCTGTATGTTCCCTTTTGAAAGAAATGTATCTAATCTTCTCTTAAATGTATCCATTATAGCTGCCATAACCACCTCCTTGGGCAAGGAATTCCACAATTTAACAGACCTTACTGTAAAAAATCCTTTCCACTGCTGAAGTCTAAACCTCCTTTCCTCTAATCTCAAGGGGTGTCCCCTTGTCACCTGATCAGGTCTTGGAATAAGTAGCTCACCGCAGAGATCCTTGTATTGACCTCTCATATACTTGTACAATGTGATAAGGTCTCCTCTTAGTCATCTTTTCTCTAGAGTAAATAAACCAAGTTTGTCTAGTCGTTCCTCATACGTCAAGTCCTCCATTCACTTAATTCATTTTGTTGCTCTTTGCTGTACCCTCTCTAGTTCTAGTATATCCTTTTTCAGAACTGGTGCCCAAAACTGCACTGTATACTCAAGGTGAGGTCTTACCAATGATTTGTACAATGGCAAAATAATGTTATCCACTCTTGCTTCAGTACCTCTTTATGCAAGACAGGGTTTTGTTTGCCTTTGCTACTGCTGTTTGACATTGGTCACTGTTGCCAAGTTTGTAGTTGACAAGGATAACCAGGTATTTCTCTAGCAATGAGTCCCCTAAAAAGTAGCCTTGGGATTATTTCCCGCCAAATGCATGACTTTACACTTTCCCACATTAAACTTCCTATGCCATTTGTTTGCTCAATCTGCCATTTTCTGCAAATCCCTCTGTAGAGAGCAAATATCCTGTTCTGAATAATTTAGTGTCATCTGCAAATATTGATATTTTGCTTTCTATATCTATTTCCAGGTCATCATTTTTGAACATATTAAAAAGCAGTGGACCTAATACTGAGCCCTGAGGTAACTCCACTCTCCATGTTAAAGGTATTGAAGAATTGTCCATTTACAACCACACACTGTTCCCTATCTTTTAAACAGTTTTGTATCCAATTGCAAAGGTTATATCCTATCCCGGATTTCCTTATTTTATACCCCAGCCTTCTGTGTGGCACTGTATCAACTGTCTTTGCAAAGTCTAGATATATTACATCAACTGCCTTGCCAATATCAAGGTTGCTGCTTACTTCCTCATAGAAGCTGACAAGGTTAGTTTGGCATGATCTATTCTTCATAATGCAATGTTGATATTTTTTGTGTTGTAATCCTGAATATAGTCCCATATTATCCCTTCTAGCAATTTTCCCACTAGAGAGGTTAAACTCACAGGTCTATAATTTCCAGGTTCTGTTTTAGTTCCCTTCTTAAATAGAGGCACTACATTGGCTCTTCACCAATCTTGTGGCACCGAGCCTGTGGTGAGAGAATCTTTAAAGAGTAAATATAGGGGTTTTGCCAATACTGCACTGATTTCCTGAAGAACCCTTGGATGTATACCATCAGGACCCGGTGCTTTGTCAGTCTTAATTTTGAACAGTCTTCCCATGACACCTCCTTGAGTTAACCCAACATCTGATAATTGTATTGTTTTATATCGCAACAGCATCAACCTTTAGTGCATCTCGGCCCAGATCTTGTTTACACCAGAGGACCTGAGCAATTTTGGCTTTTTAGTATATCTTTGTTCATCCATATTTTTCCTCTAATTCTTTTACTATACAGATACAAATGATACACCTTATTTTAAGCATGAGTAGGGGTTTCTTTTGCAACCTCATTTTTATGTATACCCCAACATTTAATTTCATAATAATAAAAAAATGTATTGGTTTTCCTGTTATAATGTGTACTTAAATGGTTTTTAACTAGATAATGTGTCCCTTTTTAGGGGGTACTATCCCTCTGAGGAGAAAATCCCTATATCCCTCATTCACTCCCTGGTGTCCCTCTTTTTGGAGATCAGCTTGTTGCTATGTATATATGTCTATCACATTGCTCCACAGTAATAAAACTCACATAATGTTGTGTAAACTTCAGTATATGTTTTTATGAAACAGTCTGTGTAAATAAAATAACTTGGTCAAAATCATTTATTCAGTAACTCAAAGATGTGGCTCACCATGAGGCGCATTGTGATCATGAACACATGATGTGCCAGCACCATCATTTACTCCTTAACCCCTTAGTGAAAAGGGTGTTTTGGCAATAGAGGACAAGAGCAATTTTGGCCTTTTTAGGATGTCGTTAGTAAGGGTATTTCCTCCTTGATGTCCCTCTTTTTGGTGACAAGGCTATGTGGTGTGTATAAAAGTGTTTCACATGGCTCCGCAGTAATAACATGTACAATATGTTTGTTGTAATATCAGTATAAATGTTTATAAATTAGGATATGTAAATAAAATACGTTGGGCTGGCTCTAAATCATTTATTTAGCTGCACAAAGATGTAGCACTAGGTCATCAAGTGACCAAAGCTGCTCTACCTTTAGTTTTGTCCCCATCATCTTAAATTTAATTAAAAGTAACCCCACATTGTGTCCCTTTCCCTCTGTGTAGATGTGCATTCTCTGCTTGTCTCCTCCTCTTCCTTTGTCATTGGCTTAAACTGGCACAAGTGATCACTGTAGCAGCGATCACATCTACCTGCTCTCCAGGAAAAGCAGTCAGTTCCAGCCTCCCTGACATGATCACAGCACACCCTTAGGCTTGCTGTGATCATTAATTATTTGCTGTGCCAGGACCATCATTTGTAAATGTGTGATGGTGCTGGCACAAATTTGGTCTGTGACAGTCCTGACAAGTGTGGTCCCTAATGGGTTAAGTGAATAAGGCAAATTTGGGCACATGCTATTCATATTTCAATTCCTCTATTAATTGAAAAGGTGACCAAAACAGCACTGCATATTACTGTTGAGGTCTTACCAAAGACCTGTACAGTGACAAAATTATGCTTTTCCTACATTAAATCTCACACTATACCATTTTTTGTACTGGTAAGCAGTTTGCGGCAAGCAAATATCCTGCTCTTTGTTTATTACATATGTATAATTTAGTGCCATCTGTTTTCTATCCTGATTTCCAGATTATTTATAAACATGTTAACATTCAGGGAACCAAGTACTTAACCCTGAGGTACTCCACTCTCAGTTTTAGTAATCTGGGACAGTCTTCAAACCAATGGATTAATAAATGTTCAGATATAGATATACAGGGCTTTATGTATTAAGGGAAAATGGAACAGCTCTGAGGAAAACCAAATGCATCATAGGGCACAAATATTTCCCATTGATATAAAATACTAACACCTTAAATGCTAGACAGGTTTGCTTTATGGTGCTTTGGAGACCTTTCTAGCACTTAACTTCCCTCCTAAATCCTGGATAACACCTCCACTTTCTATAACTGTCGAAGGCTCCACAATTTACCCTGCAGACAAGGCCCACTGCCTCAGGGTAACTTTGGACTCTTCTTTTTCCTTCTCCATCCACATTAACAATGTTACCAAAACCTGTCACTTCTTTCTTCGGAATATAGCAAAAATCCAGCCATTCCTCTCTCACTCTACAACAGAAACCCTCATTCATGCTCTTATCCTTTCTCACCTGGACTACTGCAACTCTTTACTTATTGGTCTTCCTACTAACCATTTCGCTTCTCTTCAGTCGGTTCTTAATTCAGACACCAGAATACTCTTCCTCTCCTCCAGAACAGTACTCACCCCACCACTCTTAAAATCCCTGTCATGGCTTCCCATAAAGCAGCGTATAACATTCAAAATCCTCCTCATTACCTTCAAGGCTCTCCATCACTTGTCCCTGTCTTATATTTCATCTTTGATATTCCGCCATATTCCTGCACGTCCACTACGCAGCACACATGCTGGACGACTCTCTACCCCTTTAACCACTATCGCTGTTTCACAATTGAAAGCTTTCTCACTTGCTGTCCCCCTACATCTGGAACTTCCTACCACCCAGTATTCGCCAAGCCTCAACCCTCAACAACTTTAAATCTAAGCTAAAAGAGCATCTTTTATCTCTAGCAACAGCGTATTATGGAAACATTATCATTATCAAATATTATCATCATAAGCCAAACACTGCACTTCCTCCTCTACCAGCTTGTATTTGTATGTCACCCATCCTATACTTAGATTGTAAGCTCTACTGGGCAGGGACCTCTTATCCTAATGTATAATCACCTGTTGTTCCCCTTATGACTGCCTATATAAGCACTTAATCACCACCCTTATTGTACCCCTTCTATATTAAAAGTAATCTGTAAAGTGCCAAGTACACTGGTTGGCACTATATAAATAAAAATATACAATACAATATACAATACAAAATACCAGTTTCAGTTAATTAGTGTTGGGGATATTATTATTTTTCTTGTACAGTGCAGTTTTTTGCTCCAGAATTCTTCCACATTTCCTTTATTATATGCAAGGCCCATTGTACCTGCTTGTCTTAGTGATTGGCTAAAATATTGACTGTGTTTGCTGTTGTCCCTTTGGTACTCAGTAACTAATTAAGCACATAGCCTGAAGAAAAAATTTCATATGGCAACCCCACTGTGAGTCAGTTGAATCTATAGTCCCTTTTTTGTTGCCAGGCACACCACATTTTTGTTATTGTTTATAAATGTTTAGACTGAAAATTAAAAAAAAAAAAAAAAAAATCTAAACGCGCTCCACAAAAAGGCAAAAACAGTTACATTTTTAGATTTTGTAAGTGGCCTCTTAATATGCAGGAATTATATTATTTGTTTAAATAGTATTTTTATAAACACACAATAACTCACAGAGATGCAGATTTGACATGATGGAAATATGCAAAATATGACGAGTTATACAAGTCAGTAGAGCAGATATGTAGAAAATGTAAATGTGCCTTCTCTACAGACTTAAAGTTGATGAGAAAGATACAGTGAGGCTGATGTACTAAGAAACTGTGTAATTCTGGGGCAAACAAACTGTGCCAAAAAATGCAAAAAAAAAAAAAAAGTGTAAAATTGATATACATATTTTTTTCCTTTCAAAAGTTATATTGAGAATACAAAATAGTAGCACAATACAAGAGTTTCAACAGCAAAGAATCATAGTACAGAGAATCGACAATGTCACAAGACATCATACATTAAGTCCATGTCAGTAAAACAGGAGTAACATGTATTTATACACAATGGTAGAAAAGCCCTGTATGTTTAAAGGGGATAAATGAGGTTTTTAACCCCTTGGATTCTAGAGAGATCTCAAATGCATGTCCTTGTAATGTGGTGGATGTCTCTTTAGCATTCAAGGGGTAAAAAGCCCCTTTTAAATCAATGGAGATCTTTAGTTGTCACCTATGTTGCAGTTGGTTTGCCCCAGAATTACTACAGTTGTTTTTACATTAAAGGGATAGTAATACTTCGTTTTATCTTTATTTTATTTTGTAGGCATTAAGAAAACATGAAAAACGATGTAAGTCTTATCTCTCAAACCTTTATGGTTTAAGAGATATTCACAAGCAAAGTATACTCCCCCCTGTTCAACCAGTTCAGAAGGGAGGTGCCCAGGTAAACTGCAGAGAGGGACAATCTTCAATTAAAATAATGGAAAAAGCTGAAAAACTTGTCAAGGGGGGAAGGGCTTTCATTCTTTTCATACAAAGAAGATTGTCCCCTTCTGTTATCTGTCTGGTCTTACAACTAGATCCACATCTGAGAAGAGATGGCTTACACTAGGAAAAAGGGGCGGGAGGGGGAAACTTTGCTTGTGAATATCTCTTAAACCATAAAGGTTTGAGAGATAAGACTTATATCATTCTTCATGTTTTTTAATGCCTACAAAATAAAATAAAGTTAAAATGAAGTATTACTATCCCTTTAACATCATTGTGCATTTTTGTATTTTGAGCCTGAAGAAAATGGTGTTAATGGGGCAAGTGGAGAGATAATGACAACAGAAAAAAGAAAAAAAAAGAATCTGAAGAAGAAGAAATGTGGAGAAACAAAGGAAGGGATGGATTTTGTGAATATGAGGAGATAATAAGAGATAAGACCTAGGCAACGTGCTTTAAGAACTGGATTTATGTGTTACCTCTTACTGTGACCTGGAAAGGTACTACAGGGAGAGGTCTAAGTGGAATGAGGACTGAGTAGCTCAGTTTTAGATATGTTGGGTTTGAAGTGCCTATGTTCCATCCAGTCTGAAATAGAAGAGAGGAGATCTGTAACTCTGGACTGAACATCTGGAGTCAGTTGAGGTGTGGATAAGTAAAGCTGAGTATCATGTGCATATAGGTGAATTTAGTGTGAATGAATTAATATGTTTGCTATGTTATACTTTCTAGAAAGAACAGAACCTTGAGGTACCTTAGAGGTGGAGAGGACATAAAAAAGAGATACAAATATAGGAGTAGAGATAATAAGGGATCAGTTAAAAAGATAATAGGATAGACAATTTACAGTTAAGTTACAAATGCCTAGACAGTGAAGAATTTTGTGCATTACAGACTGCTTGCTCTAGCCAGCCACTATTGTTAATGATATGCTGTACACTTTGACTCGTTTCTGTAGTTTATATTTGCCCCTGTTTCTCAGTATCTGCCGTACACTCAGGTATTGTGGACCCCTGTACCTTTAAGAGCTGCCAGTGCTGATTCATGCCTGTACTGCCTCCTGTCCCTAGCAACTCCAGTGTGTGTCCAGTCTCCAGATTGCAGTTCTTGTTACTGCAGTCAGTCTCCAGTATCTCCTCATTGTGCCCAGTCTAATCAGTATTCTTGAATCTATGCCTACTCCTATTTGTTGCTGCCTGGCAATAGGCTATAGAATGCCACTTGTGACAATTTCTACATTCCCTTTCCAGTGATACCAAGCTAGTCAAGCTCAACTGGTTTGTGTTATCCAAACTTTCAATTGGCACCTTTACCCAGCTTAGGCCACAGCAAGAGATGCAGTGCAGTGGTCTGTCTAAGTTCTCAAGCACTTCATGCTAGCACCATACCCTAGCATCTTGTGACTCACAGTGGAAGTTCTAATAGAGTCCTAGAGAGGGAAAGAGCATGAAGAGCATGCAGGTCCAAAGTGGAGGAGAGGACTGAGTAACAGGTTTGGTCTAACACTGACAAGGCTGTTAGGGTCAGCATTAGTGCAAATGGATGAACGTTCAGTAGTCAGGGATGACAAAAGGGTAGTGAAAGTGATATTAAGTTATTTGAACTTACAAGGCAAATGTGGGAAAGAAGTGCGTAGAGAGGAAGAAGAATGAGCAGTAGAGAATGTTACAAAATGGAAACTGCATGGTGGAAAGGAGGATATATTAAAATCAGAAAGTGCACAGGCAACAACAACAGATAAACCTTGTTTTCCACTGACATCTATTTCTTCAGCACAGACCTCTACTAGTAGCTCCCTCTCTGTTCCCGGCACTCTAGTAATACAGAGCACTGGGATACGACATCATCTCCAAGCGTTCTGCATTACTGGAGAAAGGATCGAGCTGGAGCTGCTAATAGAGGTCTGTGCAGAAGGCAGCATAGACCTCTCCTGCCACGTTGCATGCTGCTGGACCACCAGGGATGAGGCCCCCCTCCTGAACAAGCTAAGGTAGGAGGTGAAATGGGGGCCAATGGGGGCATTGTGGAGGTGGTTAATGGTGGATTGTGGGGGTGGACAATGGGGACATTGTGGAGGTGGATAATGGGGGTATTGTGGAGATGGTCAATGGGGGCATTGTGGAGGTGAACAATGAAGGTATTGCGGAGGTGGACAATGGAGGCATTGATAGTCGAGGGTGGTCAATGGGGGCATTGTGGAGGTGGAAAGTGTGGAGGTGGACAATGGGTGCAATGTGGAGGTGGCCAATTGTGGAGGTGGACAATGGGGGCATTGCAGAGGTAGACAGTATGGAGGTGGACAATGGGGGCAGTGTGGAGGTGGGCAATGTGGAGGTGGACAATGGGGGCAATGTGCTCGGGGAGCCCCATGTCAATTTTTGCACCAGGATCTGGTGGTTTCTAGTTGCGCCTCTGCCTGAGAACTTGGAGGCTGGATCCAGAGCCAGCAGAAATGGTTCCAAAATGGTTCTATGAAGATACTTGAGATTGAAAGGAGCAGCTGGTCAAATAATCTCTTGAATGAAGAAACTAGATAAAGTTTGGGATCGGCAAACAGTGTAGTAAACATCACTTAATTGATACGAATAGGAGGTGGGAACAAAGATTGTCCAAGTGGTTATATAAAATCCTTTGTCAAATCAGGGTAGAGCCTGAACAATTTTTTTAAACTGTCTTAGACAAAGATGATGGCTGACAATAGGGTTCATAAATTTTTTGGTTAAGACTGGCAAATGTCTGAGCATGGAAATGTAATTGCTTGGTCAGGCAGGCGATTGGCTGAATGTGGTCATTTAAACTGACAAGGTCATGACAAGCAGCTCTCAAGAGAGGCAGGTGGAAAAATAACATTTGGGCAAATAAACTTTTTGAAAGTCGTAACAGGCAACATAAAAGAGAATGGTTAAATAAAATGTCAGGACATTATAACCTGAGGCAGACAGAAGTAAGCTTACTTCTGGATCACTAGCACACATAAAGCATGGAGGAAGGAGATTCAAATGTGGGTACAATGACTAGCCTTCAGTTGAAGAGATAAGTCCATACAAAGATGAGGTGGATCAGATCCTGTAATTTTTCTGTAAAGACAGACACTCGTGGATAAACTTAATAGCAATTCTTTTATTTGACTACTTCCATCTCCTCAGATCACCTCACACTAACTGTCCCTTTTCCACTGTCTCCTTCTCTACTTCCTGCTTCCTGATTCCCACTCTTTCTCCTTAAAGGGAGAGACATGCTTTACTGTATGTTACATCACCCCCTCTTTTTTTTTTCTAATTAAGCATAAAACAAGCAGAAACATTTATATTCATTGGAACATGAATATTACAACATGAAAACTGTTTAAAGTCTGATTATGTAATGACTATATTCCCTCAATTAGTCTTGTTGGGGCTTTTCTTTCCCTCACAGGATAGCGTCTTGAATAGTTGGGAATATCATTTTACGATGGATTATCTGTGTTGTCAGAGACATTGCCATGATGGGGAGGAAATGGTTAAATTTTCTTTTAAACTAAATTCTCTGAAAGTCTGTTTTTAAGATGTGTGTAATGATCTCATGTTATAACAATGACTCCGTTTTAGAGACAAAAGGGGCCTCTCTTCACCTAGGCGGTAGTGAAAATAGTTGAGAGAAGTTTACAATTAAATATGGCTCTCCTGGAGACAACCAGCCTGGGATAAGGGATTCTACCATGTGGGAAAGTCTGGTAGGATGACATATTTATAAGACGTCAAATGTCCTTTTCAATACATCACTGATGTCACAAAACTGATTATATCTAAAATGTTTATGTAGAGTAAGAGTGCCATCTCTAGGTTACATAACATTATTACTAGTGCTTGGAATTTTTTCCATAATCTATGTGTGATGTCATAGGGAAATTAGGGATTAAGAGTCTCCAATCAGATAATACTGATGCTGTCACTGCATAATGAGATGGATCTCTATCCAATCAGAGGAGATTCTGATAAGGGTAATTTTACATTAAAAAAGTGTAAGTTTTGAGAGAAAGGATTTTTTTTCCTCTTGGTTTCCTGGCTTGAATTCCTGTTCTGTTTCCTGAAGTGTACCTGGATGGCTGGTAAAGAGATAATAAGAAACACATATTGGACTGGTAACTATATCTTTCCTTATTTTAATTCTGCAAAATTCAGAATCAAATATATATTTCTTCTATATTTGAAGAAACATAATTTTTCTATATTGGCTGTAGTAATTCTGAATTAAGCAGAATAATATCAAATTACTTAATATAATTGTTGATATTTGTAGAATATATTGTGTTCCTAGAAAGGTTGTCATAGCTAATATTTGATCTGGGGGAATTCTTTGAATTTGTTTATTAACCCTTCAACTGCTATTTGTCTTTAATTTTAGGTGTTTCTTTACAGTGAGAAGTTTATTTAAACCTCAAACTAGACAAAAGGAGTCACCATCTTGGGTGTGGCATCCTATACTGCTAAGTGGATTAACCCTTGGAGTACCCTATAGGTTTTACATAGGATTGCTATGGTCATGTTTATGATATATGTTGCATGAAGTTGGTATACTGTGTAGACATATATTATTGGATTGATGCTAAGTATATTCTTGGTATTATCTATTATTGACTGTGTTAATTGCAATGTATATGTTTTATTCAGAAGGTATACAATATTTGAAATCAGTAGATAATGAAATTATAGTGATTTAAGTCTGGGATTTTATTCCAGTTAGTTTCTCTAAATTTGGTTATTATATATGGTATAAGGAAATTGTCAGAGGACCTGGCTTAATATTAAAGCTGACTCACCTGACAACATACCTTAAACCTCAATTAGCATAGTTTATACAGTTTCTGGGGCACAGATATTCATATATGCTGCTGCCAACAGTATTTTAATTTATTGTAAGAATCAATTATCTTATTCTATGCTGCTGGGTTCAATTATTGTAATTTAATACCTTTGAACATACTTATGTGTGGTTAACCCTTCAATTGCTGGTAATCCTAATGGTGATAATTGTGGTTTGAGTTACTATATATTTATTGAAATTGGTATTCACTCATTTATGTCATTCTTGCTTACACTTTTTATATATATATATATATATATATAGTATTTAGTTAAATAAATGTTATATATTTTTGCACAGATATGCAAAATTGATTATTTAATCAATTCTTTACTGTGAAGTAGCGTGCCAATACCTAGTATTGTGTAAAGTTCTCAAAATTATATTATTGTTTATCTATTTATGTGAAGATATCCAGCCTAATTGGTCCTCTTGTTTGACTCTTTCTTGGATACCTTCGACAGTGTCCCTTTGAGAATAAGTATTGTCAATTGCAGACTCGTTCAGCTGAGAGGGTTCATCAATATCTTCTCTAGGCATGACTTTGAAGTATGAGGTATTCCTGGTTATGGAGTTTTCTCACAAACAAATGTCCAGCTTTAGGTCAGACGTGTAATAAATGTGGTAAAGAAAACCATTTTGCTACTGTATGCAAATCAACGAATATCAAATCAAACCCAGCAAAACAACCAAATGTAAAATGTTTGCATCAAGATACACAAAAGACATCCTCTTTAATGGATGACTATGTTTTCATTACTTCGACAGATAAATTGACACAATCTCCTAGTGTTACACTCACTGACATTGCATTTACGATTGACACTGGAGCATCAGTGGATATATTAGACGGTGATACATATGACCGATTGAATATTAAGCCTGTCTTGGAAGATATTAACACTAAAATCTTTCCATATGGTTCTCAAACTTCCCGATCCACTATGGGAAAATTCAATGCTGTACTCAGCTATAAAAATAAAATGCAAAAGACATGTTTTTACATCTTACGAGGTTCTGGAGGCTGTCTCCTTAGTTATCATACTGCCATGTACTTGGGTCTCATTCAGATCATTCATACAGTAGATGGTCCTGATGGCAAGGATATACAAACTATGATTAATGAATTTCCTTCTTTGTTCAGTGGGCTTGGAAAATTGATAGACTTCCAAGTACATCTTCATGTGGATGAGAATATTCGGCCTGTTTCACAAGCTCACAGGCGCATTCCATTTCATCTAAGACAAAAAGTAGAAGCTAAACTCCAAGCTTTTGAAGACAAAGATATTATTGAATGTGTCAATGGTCCCACTCCATGGGTCTCTCCAATTGTGGTAGTTCCAAAATCAAAAACTCCTGACAAGATAAGAATTTGTGTTGACATGTGCCTCCCAAACATTGCCATTTAAAGAGAAAGACACATATCTCCCACAATAAATGACATTATTCATTTACTAAATGGTGCAACTGTCTTCTCAAAATTAGACCTTAAAGGGATAGTAATACTTCGTTTTATCTTTATTTTATTTTGTAGGCATTACAAAAACATAAAGAATGATATAAGTCTTATCTCTCAAACCTTTATGGTTTAAGAGATATTCACAAGCAAAGTTTCCCCCTCCCGTCCCTTTTTCCTAGTGTAAGCCATCTCTTCTCAGATGTGAATCTGGTTGTAAGACCAGACAGATAACAACAGGGGACAATCTTCTTTGTATGGAAACAATGAAAGCCCTTCCCCCCTTGACAAGTTTTTCAGCCTTTTCCCTTATCTTAATTGAAGATTGTCCCTCTCTGCAGTCTACCTGGGCACCTCCTTTCTGATCTGGCTGAACGGGGGGGATACTTTGCTTGTGAACCATACAACCATAAAGGTTTGAGAGATAAGACTTATATCGTTCTTCGTGTTTTTTTAATGCCTACAAAATAAAATAAAGATAAAATGAAGTATTACTATCCCTTTAACAAAGGTTATCATCAACTGGAACTGAGTCCTGAATCCAGAAACTCGACAACATTCTCTACACATTTTGGCCTTAGAAGATATAAACGGTTATTATTTGGAGTCTGTTCAGCTGCAGCAATTTTTCAAGATGTCATAAGAAATATAATTCAACATATTCCCAATGCTTTTAACTACAGTGATGATATTCTTGTATTTGGCAAACCCAGGCTGAACATTATTGTGCAATACATGCTATTTTTGAGTGTTTATCATCTAAGGGACTCACTTTAAACAAAGAGAAATGTGAATTTAACATACCGTCTTTGGAATTTTATGGTCACATTTTTTCTGCAGCTGGAATACAACCTGATCCAAACAAGGTATAGGCTATCAAAATGGCCTCTGTTCATCAAAATGTCAGTGCAGTTCTCTCTTTTCTAGGTATGTCCAGCTACTGTGCTAGATATCTTGAAAATTTTTCAACAACTAGTGCACCACACAGAGAACACTCAAGGATAAACTTAATAGCAATCATTTTATTTGACTACTTCCATCTCCTCAGATCACCTCACACTAACTGTTCATTTTCCACTGTCTCCTCCTCTATTCCTGCTTCCTACTCTTTTTCCTTAAAGGGAGAGCCATGCTTTACTGTATGTTACAGATCCTTCAAGCTTTATTTACTTTCCATGCAGTTGACATTCCTCTAACTCTTACAGCAGAAGTATAACCTGAAGTTATTCACAATATTAAAGTGTTAGTAATGTCTAAAAAAAACTTTTTTGCATTTAGAAGAGCTCAAAAAGCTGATCTAGATGCAAAAAACTGTATCTCTCAAACCGCTATGGTTTAAGAGATACAGGCGTTTGAAGTTTGATTTCTCCTACTGACAGCTGTAAAGCTGTCAGCGGGAGATCCGTGTTGGTCGACACTGTGGCGCTTGAGAAGTGCCGGGATCTCGTTACTTACACGGAATCCCTTCAATGGAATGGTCTTAAACATGTTCCTAGTGTTCAGGCACACGTTTTAGACCATTAAATATGCTGCAGTTACCTTACTCAATAATTGCTTATTTTTTGTCTTTCTACATATGCTCCATGGAACTTATTGCACTCCCCTCTTTTAATCAATAAAAAGAACATTACTTTTTATTACTTAAAACCCCTGCAGCAAGCACACAAAAAGTGTTATTATGCCCTTTGTTGTTATAGTCATCCTTCATGCATTGTATTGTATTGTATTGCATTGTATTGCATTGCATTGGAGACATATCTAGTATCCTTAGGGTTAAAATTAAATCGTAAACGTGAGTAGCTTTTAAAGACACATAAACATTTTCACTGGTGACAAATATTAATTTACGTTAATGAATCACTCACAGTTTTGTTTGTGACTTGCAGAATTACTTCAGCTATTCCAAATAGAATCAAAAGCAGTAAATATGTAACAAGCAATCTCTTCTGGGAAAATAGGTATACTTGATTCCTGCTGTGAGTAGAAATCCATTGCATGAGAAAAATATCTAAAAAAAAAAGACCATATAATAAAAAAGCAAACAGCTAGATTATTCTTTTTTAGGCTTGAGAACATTTTGTATTATGTGAGTGTTGCTCCAGGGCATGTAATGCTGTCTTCTCAGGTGTTAGCAAGAACTTTATAAACCTCAATGCATCTGGTTGTATGACTGTAAATGAATAGAACAGCAGTGCACCTGATCTCCTAATACACGTGGGACCACATTCAGAAAGAAAAAGAGTAGCAATTCTGAATCAAACCAATTGCACCATAGGGAGCAAATTTAGATTACTATTGACTGAACTGGGGTTTCAAAGATAGAAGTATTCAATACATTGCTTTGTAATACATTGGAGACTTTTCCATTATTCAAGAGATTAAATCAATGGTTCTCAACCAGGGTGCCGTGGCATGCTGGAGTGCCAGTCCATGGGCGCAGTCCAGGGTGCCACAATTTTTCCATGAAGATTGGGTTGGGTTTTTGATATATATTTTTGAAAATGATTATATGGAATAAACTCTTTGTTGTCAGTCTCACTGTGAGACCTAAGAAAAACTCTACATTAATGTATTGCTCCCTTGATTAAGCACTTAAGAAAATAACTAAAATGGCAGGGATGCCCTGAAAATTACAGATTGCATGTTAGGGGTGACTTAAAGGGATAGCAATACTTTAATATTACTGTTCCCCATATTGTAGCCATTCAAAAAGAACTGAATTGCCCCCAGGTTCATCTCTCAAGCCTTTATGGTTTGAGAGATAACCGAACGCAAAGGCTTGAGAGATAAACCTGGGGGAAATTCAATACTTTTTGAAATAGCTACAATATGGGGAATAGTAATATTAAAGTATTACTATCCTTTTAAGTGAAAAAGCTTGAGAACTACTCGGTTAAATCAAAATAAACTGGGGAAATCTTTTTGTGTCCCTTTGAGTTGTTTTGCTGCAGAATTGCTAATCTGTAGCTTTTTGTATATAGTCTATGCTTACTTTCAGCTCAATATTTTTATATATAAATAATGCTTAACTCCTTGAAGACCAAGGAGCATGCAACAAATTGTGAAGCAATGCAACGCACAGGTCTCTGGTCCAAAATGTGTTAAAGATACTTACGGAAAATACATTTTTATTGTAAGAACATTGAAAACTTCTCTAAAGACTTAAAGCAAGGTCCAGTCTGGCCAGATTATGTAATGATTATGTTTTAAATAGATTCTTAAAAGTACTGGCGATAGATGCTCAGTATGATGTGTTCCTAAAGAACATCATAGTAATCCTGCCAAAAGAGCAGTCCAGTCACAAAGTGCCAGGCAATTCCTCTCTGAACAAGAGAAGCAGCCAACCCCAGCCATATCAGGCCTAATCAATGAGATGTAGCTGATCTCTCTAGGTACTGTGAAGAAGGGGTGCACCACTGGATCCCTTGGTAACCTTAGAGTGACCAAACCTAAGGATAATCTGCATTGGAAGAAGTACTGGTGAGAAACACTCAACTAGGAACAAATCTTCTATAGAATTTAGAAGGTTTCATAGGGGTGGTAGCCTACCCAGTCTCTTTTAGCTCACTAGTGTCTTTCACAGAGAGGAAATATCCTAAAGTACAACATAGTAATCCTGCCAAACAGCAGTTCAACCATAAAGTGCCTGACAAATCCTCTCACAAGAAAAGAAGCATCTAAACACAACCTTACATTTTAGCCTCATTGTGTCTGGATTCCTCAGTTATCATTAAGCAACCAAACCTAAGGATAACCTACATACACAAAAGTACTGGTGAGAGACACTGAACTAGTAACAAATCTGCTATAGAATTCATCAGGTTATGTAGGAGTGGCATCATACCCAGTGTGCAATCTCTTTCAGCTCCATGGTGCCTTGCACTGAAAGGAAATACCTTAACTATGCCCAAACAGCAGACCAGCCAGAAATCCATGTGCCACTACTCTCAGAACAAGAAAAGCAACCAACCCCAGCTATACATTACCTCCTTTCTGTACTCTCTGTCCTTTGGATTCCCCTAGTTCCCTTAGGGTGACCAAACCTAAGTATAATATGCATACACAAAAGTACTGGTGAGAGATTCTCAGCTAGGTTGATGTGCTTTATGATCAGTATGATGTGATTTAGGATAGTTCATCTCTGTGAAAGACAATAATGAACTAAAGAAACGGCATCCTGGGTAGTACACCACACCTTCTAGATTCTATAGCACTATCGTTCCTAGGGTGTCTCTGACGAATAGTTTTGCATATGCAATTTACCTTTGGGTTTCATTACCTTAAGGTTAACAGAGGAATCCAGACATGGATCCCTTGATCACAGGGCTTAGAAAGATTGCATACATTTCACTGATGAAGGTCAAGAAAACCCAGAATGTGTGGCTGTGTTTGCTGTATTGTTATGTGTTTTAGGACAGTTTTGATCTGTAACAAGCATTAGTGAGCTAAAAGAAAATGCATTATGAGTAGAACGACATACCTACAGAAACTGTTAAATTCTGTAGCAGGTTTCTTCTTAGATTATCTTCTCTGACCAGTATTTTTGCATAATTTACCTCTGAATTTGGTCACCCTAACAGTGGAACCTTAGACTTGGACCCCTTGCTTACAAATCCAAGAGAGATCAGCAATACCTCACTTATGAGTCTCAACAAGACAGAAAAAAGTATGTCTGGAGTTGGATGCTTCTCAGGTTCAGAGTGGAATAGCTTTATTATGATGTTCTTTAAAATATTTCATTTTTGTTTAAGACACTAGTGAGTTAAAAGAGACTGCACCCTGGGTAGAACACCACTCCTATAGAACCTGCAGGTTCATTCCAGTTGAGTGAATCTTACCAGTAGTATTGCATATGCAAATTATGAGAGAGAGATCAGCTATGTTTTGTTAATGAGGCCCAACAAGGCCAAAGCACACACCTGGGGTTGGCTGCTTTTCTGCTCCAGAGAGGAGTTGATTGGCACTTCATGACAGGATTGTTTTTTTGGCAGATAAGTATGATGTGCTTTAGGATATTTCTTCTCTATGAAAGGCACTGGTGAGCTAAAAGAGACTGTATCCTGGGTAGAACACAACTCCAATAGAGCCTACTAAGTTATATAGCATGTTTGTTCCTAGCTGATGTTCTCTGACTAGTAGTTTTGTATATGCAAATTGGTCATGCTAAGAGTAGACTTGGACCTCTTGCTTACAAAGCTTAGAGAGAGCTGCAATGTCTCACTAATGAGCCTCAACAATTCTGATAAGTATGTCTGGATTTGGTTGCTCCTCTTGCTTACTGAGGAATTGTCTGGCACTTTGTGGCAGGATTGCTGTTTTGGCAGGATTATTATGATATGATTTAAGATATTTCCTTTCAGTGAAAGGTATTAGTGAGCTAAAACAAATTGCACCCTTGGTAGGACACCACTCCAAAAGAACCTGCTAAATTCTATAGAAGGTTTGTTCCTAGTTGAGTGTCTCTTGCCAGTAGTATTGTGTATGCAAATTACCCCTGGTTTTAGCCACCCTAAGAGTAAGGATAATCCAAATATGGACCCCTTGCTTAAAATCCCTAGACAGATCAACTTAATTGCACCTTTGGAACTCAGCCATCTAGGTCAGTGTTTATCAATTAATATCTTCACTGAAATTCTCACTAACTAAACCAGGGAGTTTGAAATTCATTCCATCCAAATGGGTAAAAAAATGATACCTAATCATTTGGACAAAACAATCTCTTTTTCTGTACACATAGATATCCAGCTAGTGTGCTGTAATCATCTCATGTGACGTGGGACCATTCCTAGAAGCTATGCATGTTTGTGTGTACCAGTTGCTAACTCATACATTGGGAGCAAATCCCAGAGAGCTGTGCCACCCCCACCCTACCACCACAAATGTTAGATTGCTGCCACTGAGACACGTGAACTGCGTTCTGTGATGAAGAAGACAATGTGTTCAGAAAAGTGTTGGAATTTTCTTGTTGATGTTTTTGTTGCTGCTGCTGCTGATGGTATAAAGCATTTGCATGCTTCTTTATAACTGAGCGTTTTGCTAGTTTTTACCCTTACCTTTCTTTATCTCTTGCTCCCTAATGCAACCTCTCACTATATTTATAAGCATATTTTTATATTTTTTCTCATAATCTGATTCCTCTGAGAGAAGATGTCCATGCATTGGCACAGATTTATAAATTGTACTGTTAAAGCAGGGGTCTATTAATGTTTCAAGATATATTCCTCACTTCTTTCTATTGACACTATGCAATGATCCTGCTCAAAGAATGCTAACATGTCATTCAAAACCTGGATCATATCTGTGGTATCATTACTGTAAGATTAATCAGCCATGCTCCTTGTTTTTTTCTACAATAAATATTTAAGTGGAAGTATCTTAATAATTCCTGCCCCAACACAACTAACCTCCAACAAATTCAAAGTCATACTGCTCTTTGTTTTTGCCATAAGTGTTATTGCTAATGAAGGAAATCTCGACACATTCTCTGATATATCCCATGGCCCTGGGAACTTTTAGTAGAGCTTCTAATGCTTCTAGTTATGGCACGTCTGACATATTGATGGTGTGTCTCCCAATCAGACCTGTGGTTGTGCTTTAGGTGGGATCACAGATGACAGACAGCAACATGTTTAGCTTTAGGATTGTAAGTAAAGTATCTTCATATTGACTGAGGGGCTGCTGCTACTACTTCTACTACTACTTCTACTACTGGGGATGGATGTTGCATTTGTACTGGCAGTAGATGCCAGTGGGTCATGGACGTTGATGACCTGTGTTGCTGTTTACTAATTGAAGCTGGAGGGATATATTCTAGATTAACATTATTATCAATAATTAGGTGATCATTAACATAATCCCACTACTTTCATATTCCTCTAGGTTTTTTGAAGTCTCAATTAATTTATTTTTACTTATCCTCTTAGAAGGCTTTTAAGAACATTCACCACTAATTTGTGGACTGGTATTTTTACTCTTACAATCAGCACAGTAGTTGGTTGAACTGGTACACCCTCCTCTGGTATGCCATCAACATAAGAGTGTGACTCATCATCTTTAGTGTTCTTAAAATGATTATTATTATTTTATGTCACTTTCACAAATGGCATCATTCAACAAGAGATGAATCATGATCCAGTCAGTTTTTGCACTACCACTTTACTAACACATCCCACTTGCTGCACTAATCCACTCTTTGCCCATTTATCTGCCTGTAGCTACTGTCAAGACTATTTTAGCAACTGTTTTCTCTCTCTCTCTCACTGTCACTGTAATTTTAATGTAAACAGTATAGGATGACAATAGACC
This sequence comes from Rhinophrynus dorsalis, assembly GCA_037306005.1. Classification (NCBI taxonomy): domain Eukaryota; kingdom Metazoa; phylum Chordata; class Amphibia; order Anura; family Rhinophrynidae; genus Rhinophrynus; species Rhinophrynus dorsalis. Next base: position 247,549,815 of record CM074723.1, read on the forward strand.
TTAGTTAATAATATGCTAGCACCATTTCTTCTGGCACTTGTAGGACTAAGTGTCAGTTGTACTTGCCTGTCTCTTGGATGTCAGGCTGCAAATTTTCCTAGTCAATCACTGAGGCTCAGCCAGCTCATGATGGATCATCTGTCTCAGTCAAACAAGATTTTTGGGTATTTTGTGTAAATCTTTCTCCCTTCACATATACCCAAAATCCCCAGACTCCCAAAATATAGAGAAAACAAGACACCCTAAACTAAACTCCAACTCCACTTGCTTTGTTTATTTTAGCTAGCTCAAATATATGAAGATATCTCTATCTCTCACAAAGAACTCTCTCTCACAGAATTACAAGCTGTGGGAACCTTACACCCCTTTTATACTATCCTTGTGGGATTAGAAGGGAATCTTTTCATTTGGGGCAGTGGGATTAATTCTTACCATTAATTTCAATGCATTACCAAGGGAGAAATTGTCACTTTTCTCAAAAATGTCCCCATGCAATGGGAAGTGACATTTTTCAACTGTCTCACTTTTCAGGCAAAATATTTTGCAAATACTTACTGACCACTCTTTTAGTCTGGTTCTGAAAGGGTTAAGTACGTGCAATTTATAAAAATTAAGATTAAATATCTAAGAGAAAAAAAAGTTAATAAAACATAATTGTGTTGATAAAATACATAAAAGTGTAACTGTGGCTCATGTATGATGAAGAACTGGAACAACTCTAGAACAAACCGACTGCAACATAGGGTCAAATACTAATTCCCATTGATCTAAATGGGGCTTTTAACTCATTGAATTCTAGCATACTGTGAAGCATTCCAGGGTTTAAAAACTCCATTTAAAGCACAAGGAAACTGTAATAATTTAACTTTAAAGCGATAGTAATACTTCGTTATATGTTTATTTTATTTTGTAGGCATTAAAAAAACATGAACGATGTATGTCTTATCTCTCAAACCTTTATGGTTTGAGAGATACTCACAAGCAAAGTTTCCCCCTCCCACCCCTTTTACCTAGTGTATGCCATCTCTTCTCAGATGTGGAATCCAGTCTATAGACCAGACAGATAACAGAAGGGGACAAGCTTCTTTCTATTAGAACAATGAAAGCTCTGCCCCCCCTTGACAAGCTTTTCAGGTTTTTCCCTTATCTTAATTGAGGATTGTCCCTCTCTGCAATCTACCTGGGCACCTCCCTTCTGCTCTGGCTGAACAGTGTTACATCAGTAAAAGGGGCGGGATGGGGATACTTTGTCATTGAATTATTCTTGAACTACAACTCTGACCGAATTGAAATAACACTCTCCAAAGTCCAAATACTATGATGATTAATTAGATCTGCTTTTATTATGAAACATTACTATATCTTTAAAATCTGTGAAAACCAGTGGGTCCTGACTCCTCAAGAAATTGTTACCATGGTGCAGATGGTTCACGTCAGACATACTCCAGTTCTTCACAGAAAAGCAGCCTCAGTTTTATAAAATGCACTTATCATAATGGTAATTGTTTACGTATTATGCATTTTATAGAATTGTTCTTCATTTTAATCTATTAAATGCTTTTTTCTGTGTGCTAGAATGTTTTTTCATAATAGATAATAAATGCATCTAAGGTTAAGACTTTATTTTTCTTTAACAAAAGGCAAAACCACGTGCAACTGAATATCAATAGAAGATGGAGAACAAAACAACTAACAATAAGATTATCTGTTCCATAATTATAACTGCCATTAGACTAATTTAGCTAACAGATTCTGGTTTTATAAACATTACATTTTGTACTTATTATAACATAGTGAAATCTTTGCCACACTTTTCTTCAAATACTATTAAAATGACGTTATTTTTGGTCCCTTGAAGTATCAGGTAACCTCAAATACAATTTGGTAAATGTTATGTATACAACCCAAACCACAATTTTAATCAAGAATGTAAGCTAATTTAGATATTATAAGCAGTGGAATGTGCTTTGAGAATCATTACATACACTTTATGCCAGCAAACGTGAGTCCTGAAATTGATCATGATAATGAGCAAGTTGGTATTTTATGCAAAAGTACTGGTCAGAGATATTCAATTAGAAATGATCCTACCATAGCATTTACCAGGCTCTAAAATAATGATACAAGTTCTTTACACAGAGAGGAAATATCCTAAAATACATCTTAGTGATCCTGCCAAAGTTGTAGCCCAGCCATGAAATGACAGACAATTCCTCTCTTAAGAAGAGAAGCCGCCAACCCCAGACATATGTTTCAGGCTTGTTGGTCCTCGTTGGGGAGGTGCAGATGATCTCTCTGTGCACTGTAGACCCCGATACTGCAATCTGAGTAGAATACCTGTCTTACAGAGCCTGTTAAATTCTATGCCGAGTGTCTCTGGCCAATAACGTATGCCTATAAACTTGTCTTTAAGCCAAGTGTAAAGGAAGTCTATTAAATTACTAGTGATAATATATTTGTGAGGTAAAATTTACAGTGGTATGGAAGGAAATATTCTGATGCTTCATTCATATTGCAGACTTTCAGTTATTGAGAAAAAAGCCTAACTGCTATTACAAACAGAGACTTTCATAGCTTAATGTAGTTTTGAGTTAGGGGTGTCTGGGAGTGTGTGAATGTAGCAAAGGAGATTTATCCCAAACACTCAAATATCTTGCGTGACTGAGAAGATGCAGGCAGCTGTAATCCAAGTTCCTTTCTGTTGGCTGTTATCTGTGATAGGGGAGTCTAGGGATGTGTGAAGGGAGCAAAGGAGATTTACACCAAATAACTCCAGTCCTCAAAGTAATGGAGAATGTGCTGAAAATCCCTCTAAGTAAAAAGAAAGTGTTTGATACTTAAAAAAAGACTAGAGGAATATAAAAGTAGTGGGGAAGAAGCCGGGCAATTCTGAGGATTACCTAATTACTGATTATGATCATCTAGAGTATATCTTTCCAACATCTTCCTCCTCTTCAGATATAGATGAAGTTGACAGTGAGAGAGATGATGACTAGTGATGAGCGAGCGTGCTCAGCCGATGCTCGGATCGGCTCGAGCATCGCTCTGCTCGGCACATGGCGGTACTCGTCGAGTACCGCCATGTGCTCTCCCGCCATGTTCGGGTGGCGGGGATCTGTGCCGGAAGAGGCACAGATCCGAAGACGCTCCGCTGGACCACCAGGGACTGGAGGTACGGGGGCATTGCGGAGATGAAGGGGGCATTGCGGAGATGAAGGGGGACATTGTGGAAGAGGGGCATAGACTCTATGCCCCTCTTCCACAATGTCCCCCTTCATCTCCGCTATGCCCGTCTTCCACAATGTGCCCCTTCATCTCCGCTATGCCCCTCTTCCACAATGTGCCCCTTCATCTCCGCTATGCCCCTCTTCCACAATGTCCCCCTTCATCTCCTCTATGGCATAGAGGAGATGAAGGGGGACATTGTGGAAGAGGGGCATAGCGGAGATGAAGGGGCACATTGTGGAAGAGGGGCATAGCGGAGCTGAAGGGGGACATTGCGGAGCTGAAGGGGGCATTCGGAGATGAAGGGGGCATAGCGGAGATGAAGGGGGCATTGACCAGGCACCCTCCCCTCATCAGAGCAGGGGGTGCCTGGTGTCGCCCCATTCATTTCAATGGGGCTCGGGTGCTCGGCCGAGCACTCGAGCCTCAGGGGGTGCTCAGTCAGAGCACCCGAGCACCCAAGCATCGGGGTGCTCGCTCAACACTAATGATGACACGACCAGAAAACCATCTGAAAGGCAAAGGATCATCCTTCCACCACTGAAAAGCAGCTCTATCCCTGTTTATAAACTGTTTAAGAAATCAGTAGGAAATTCTGACTCTGACAAAGTAAAGATGTCTAAAAATGCACAATCATCCTGTCCGTCATCATCAGCCACACACACACATTAGTAACGACCTGTAACACAGGTCATCAACATCTGATCCAACCCTTGCTATGATGAATGCGTCACTGCTGTTAGAAGTGCAGCACCTTTTACACCAACTAGTGCAATTCCAAAATCTATCCCCAGTAGTTGTACTAGCCTCTCAGCCTATGAAGCCTACAGTATGGAGGTACTTCACTCTCAATTCAAAGCTAAATATGTAGCCATTTGTTGTCTGTGTTAGGAGCAGTAAAGAAGGGGGAAGTAGGATCACTGAGATCCCACTTGAAGCGCAACCATAGATCTGACTGGGAAACTCAACATCAAAATGTCAGAGGTGCCACAACTAGCAGCAGCAGAAGAACTCCTAAAAGTTCCTGGGGCTCTGGGGCACATAATAGAAGTAACAATGTGTCAGAGAGTATGCCATGATTTCCTTTCTTTTAAATAATGCTTATGGCTTCTGCTGCAGAGGATTATAACTCAGGGTTTGTTGCAAGAGATGACAATGCTCATAGGCTGCCCAAATATGCTGCCACCACCCCACGTCAGATGGGCCAAAATATTTGCCTCAAACTGAAATCATCATATAATGGCACTTCCCGCTTGGTGAATAATTTCCCACAAAAATTGTAGTTTTTCTGCTTTTTCCTGCTTTTTTTTGCCTAGCTCATTGTGCATTGAAATCAATTGGAAGAAACATTTTTCTCCAACAAACAAAAGTTTTCTCTACTTTTCTTGCCTATAAAAGGGTATCTGGCTCTCACAGCATACCATTCTGTGTTTGTAAGAGGAGAGAGCAATACATTTTTTGAGCTTGAGAAGATAGGGGAATTGAAGTTTAGTTTAGGGAATCTTTTAGGTAGGACATTTGTTCTCTGTATTAGGCGAGTCAGTGGGGCACTCTGGGGAGAAGGGAGGAAGGAGGTTGACCCCCAAATACCCCAAAATTCCATGTGACTGACTGGCAAGACACAGGCAGCTGGGGACCTATTTGCGTGCTCATCTTCCTGTTATTGTCTCTGTGCTGGGAAAGTCTGGGGAAAGACGTTGTTGATTTTGTTTTTCAGTTATTTTTTTTTTTGGACAGACTGATAAGACAGAGTCGACAACTTAATAATTAAATAAATAAATAAATAAAAAAGAATAAAGAAATAAACAAAGAACTAAATATATTGGGTGACAGACAGCTGACTGGGCTAAGGCAAGACATCATACTCTATCAGTTGAGTTGTGTACTGTAGAGTAAAAACACACAGAGTAGTTGAGTAACGTCCATAAAACGCACAAAGGGTAGGGGGAGGGGGAAGGGTGGAACATTGCAAGGACGTGAGAGTAAAGTAGTAGTTCAAAAACTGACTACAGCAATGGTTGCTGCAGTGTGTGCAATAAAAGATGATGATGCCCCTCCTCCAAGGAAGGATGCAGTTTCTCAAGGTCCCAGCAAAACCTCCAGCACTATCAGTGCCAGTACAAATAAAGAACCATATAAGAAGAACACTGAAGATGACAACAAGTGCTGATGATGGCAATAGCATAATAGAGGAAGGTGTCGCAGCTGAACCACCTGCTGCATCAGATAGTGAGACAAAAAAAAACCTGTCCTTAAAGTAGTAGAGAACTTTGTTACAATAAAAGTATTAACATCCACAATGTTAGATATGAAGAGTGCCTCTGCTGCTGCTGGAAGTGCTGCACCTTTGACACCTAGTAGTAGTGGCAGTAGAATTGCATCAACATCCAGCTCCAGTAGTAGTAGTAGTAGTGGTAGCAGCACCTCAGGAACTCCTCAGTCCATGAAGTCCACAGTATGGAGATACATCACTCAGGATTCTCAAGCTAAGCATGGTGCTATCTGTTCTCCTCCATATAAACTATCCAAATGAGAACCCTGTGTAAAGCATATATCATACCACTTTAATAAAATTTGGGGTCTTCGTTGCATAGATTGGCCAAAGTATGTCTAAGCCCGCCTGCCAACGTCAAGGCTCCCCAATATCAGGCGAATACCTTACTTTTCATACAATCATTCCTATCTAGGTTAAAATTTCCCTGACGATTCTTGTAAGTAACGCGTTGGATATATTTAAAAACATTTAACACATTTAAAAACAGTTTCAAACACTTTCATGTCAGGACTCACCTTCAGTGACCTGCAGGGAGTGGACATTCAGCTAGAGGACTGGAGCTCTCAGTCCCCTTTATATTGCTGCTCCACCCACCCCCACAGGTCACATGGGGATTTGCACAAATCCTAGACTGCATCAAGCATAGGTCAGACAGCCCAGAACACCAGGCCAAAACCTTGCCTTTAAAAACCCCAATGCAAGTGGTAACAAATGTGCAAATACATTACATTTTTTATTTTGAAATTAATTAAAGTAATAGTGACAAAGCAGCTAGAATGAGAAGGAGAAAAAGTGCAAAAGCAAAAGAAACAGAAACCTCACAGCGCTAATTCACATTAACCTATACACTAATTTTACAATTAGAAACCCAAGTGAATAAATATGAATGGCAGCAAGAAGTGTGGGAGTTCTCCAGGCTCCCCAACATTAGGCCCAAGCCTAAACAGAAAACCAAAACAAGACAAATCTGCGCTCCTCCATATAAACTATCTAAACTAAACTAATGTTTGGGCTGTTTGGCTCATTGCCTTTAAGGCAGTAATGAAACCGCATGTGACTTGTGGGAGTGGGTGAATAAGGGTTTATAGAGGGGACTAATGGAGCTCCAGTCCTCCTGGCCTGCTGCTCACTCTCCACAGGTCACTGAAGGTGAGTCCTAACATGAAGCTGTTTTTAAATGTTTTTAAAATATTCCCAACACGTTATGTACAAGAAATCCCAGCACATAGGAAATGCTTCGTCAGGAATGTTTTTAACTTAGATAGGATGATTATGTGAAGTTAGGTACTCGCCTATATTGAGGAGCCTTGACGTGGCAGGCGGGCTTAAAAATACTTTGGCCAAACTATGCAACAGAGACCCCAAATTTATGAAAGTGGTATACAATATGCTTTACATAGGGTTCACACTTGGATAGCTTATATGGAGGAGCGCAGATTTGGTTTGGTTTTGGGTCTCTCTAAGTAGAAGGGTATCCCAGGCATGGGCCTTTGCTTCTATGTACCTAGAGGGAGTCAGATGCACCAGACCAATGAGGCTCACATAGGCTGAAATGTACGTCTGTGGGTTTTGTTGTCTCTCTCCTGAGGAGAGGATTTGCCTGACATTTCATAGCTGGACTGTCTGTGGATGGGACCAGTCTGATGTGGATATGGAAATTTCTTCTCTGCAATGGCACATGGGAGTGAAAAACGTGTCTCGTAGCACTGTTAAGAAGCCACCATACCTTAGAACAAGATACGTTATCTTGTTTGTGCTTAATTGGTTCTCATCACTTTTGTTTGTTGTAGGTATCCCTAAATAGAAGGGTATCCCAGGCACGGACCTTTGCTTCCATGTGCCTAGAGGGAGTCCACTGCACCAGACCAATGAGTCCCACATAGGCCACAATGTACATCTGTGGTTTTGCCTGACATTTTGTAGCTGGACTATCAGCGGGCAGGACCAGTCTGATGTGGATATGGAAATTTCTTCTCTGCATGGAACATGGGAGTGATAATGTGACTTGTAGCACAGTTGAGAGGCCACCATGCCTTAAAACCAGACACTTTATCTTGTTTGTGCTCGAAGGGTGCTTGTCCCGATTGTTTGTTGTAGGCCTCCCTAAGTAGAAAGATATCTCAGGCATGGACCAGTGCTTTCATGTGCCTTAAGGGAGTCACACCATTGATGAAACCCACATATGCTGAATTGTACATCTGTGGGTTTTCTGTGTTTCTCATGTGGAGAGGATTTGCCTGACATTTCAGAGCTGGACTGTCTGTGGGTAGGACCAGCATGATGTGGATATGGAAATTTCTACTCTACAATGGTACATGAGAGAGAAAAACGTGGCTTGTAGCACTGTTGAGAGACTACCATGCCTTAGTACAAGACAAGCTATCTTGTTTGTGCTCAATGGGTGCTCATCACATTTATTGTTGTTGTTTGGAATATTGGATAGTCATGATATTCACCTCCTCATCACAATGTAACTGAGAAGGAAGCCATCATGAAGACTGTTCATCAGTTCCTCTGTCTATATTCAACTAGCTGTACTTTGCAATGTAAAAGGGTTACACAACACATATATGTGGGATGCATTGGGTGCCCCATTGGTATCCCAGGAGTACTCTAAGACTACTTCACCACCCAAAAGCACACCCCTGATGAACACACACTCTAGGTGATGCACACTTGTTGCTGTGAAGGATATGTTTGTGTTACTCTGTGTATTGTAAGAATTGAGTTTGCACAGTGTGATCCCTGTGCAACATGACTGACATTATCTTATGTTAAGGAGGTGTACCTTTGTGTTGAAGTGCTACTGTCCCTGTGTGGTAACAGTGATCCTCTGTGTGATTAGAATCCCATATCCACATGTTTCCCATGAGCTATTGTTGAACATACCTAGACAATACATTCCGGATTTTTGATGTTTGGTTAGCACTGCTCAAACACTCTCCTACAAAACAGAATGTGCAAGAGTTGTATTAAATCCATTGCTCTGCGATGCAGTGAAGAGATCTCTGCCATTGACCTTGTTAGATACCTGAAAGAATCACAGACCCATAGGAATCAATAAGTGCATATTTATTTTGGGAAAATATGACAAATGGGTTTTTTTATTTTTTGGAGGTGTTTTGGAGGGGGTCAAGTGTGGATTACCTCAGCAGCTGTCTGGTGACTCTTGGCTATCTTGGGGTTGTTGTGGGGGTCACACTAGAGGGGGAGGTGGTTGCTGTATACCCCTCATTTGACTGCTGTGCTCTCTCCACCTGCAGCCTCAGGAAGCAATTTTGCTCTCATATTTCTATGCGCATCTGGCCAAACAAGTCAATGAGTCCTGTCCCAATATGGCATATCTCTGTGTTGAGGATGGCTTGCTGGGATTCAGTACAGCTGAGAGAGGCTGCGGTTCTCTCCATGTTGCACTGACATCTCCTGGGGTAGCATCTGGGCTCCCTAAACAGCCTTCTCTGGATGGTGATATTTTCTTTTTTGGTTCTGGTAGCTATGGCAGAGGATGATGGCATGGATGGTGCACTTGGAAGTGCTGATGATGCCGCTGTTCCTTGGACTTGCTCTGTCTGTTGACTGGTGTTTTCTTCATGATCTGTGTGTGCCACTGATGCTGCAGGTGCTGGCGAGGTGAATGTAGAGACCGGTTGGAGATGACCATCATGTCATGCTTATGAGGGTGATTGTTGTGCCCCCACCACATCTATGGTCTCTTCAGTGACCACTGATTCTTGTTCCCCCTGGTTCACTCTGTGGTGGAGGGGTGAATTTTTGTGAGTGGTTGAGGTCTCAGTGGTACATCTATGAGGCTAAGATGGTGATAGTTGAATGGCCTTAGGTCATACTGTGGCCATTGGGATCTGTTCCATTCCCACCTGGTTGTTGACTGAAGATTCAGCTCCTGCTGAGGTTGCATCCAGCTGTGTGGTTGTTGTCATTGTGTTGGGCAATATGCCCCATATTGCAGAGCGCTGCCCATGCTGGACATCCACTGACATCCCAATGGTGGTGGAGGTGGTGGTAGTGGTGGAGGCATCCAAAACTGCCCTGATATAGTTGGATGCATCTACCACTGTTGTGGTATCCACAATTGTGACTCTTGTGGCATCCACTGTTGGGCTTTTGTGGGTGGCAGCCTGTACTGTGACAGTGGTGGTGGTGATGATATCCAGCTGATGCCCTCTGTTGTCTTTTCAGGGGCTGTGTCACTGGAGGTGAATGTTTGCTGCTCCTTCTAACTCTCCTCCTGCTGTGCTGCAGGCATGGTTGACGTGTGGTGAAATAATATAGTGTGATTAGTAACCTAAGCAATGAAAAGAGGGAAGCAAGACAATGACATTGACATATGACCCCTTGAGTGGCAGAATGGTATGCCTTGCATTGCATTGCGTTGAACAGCTTGACAAGATTCTGTAAATTGATAGAAGTGACCTACAGTGGTTGTGCTTTGATTATCATATGTATCCTGAAGAGTGGGGATGGCAAGGAGGTATGCATACATGTTGGGTACATATTATGTGACATAGAAGACATATATTTTTTGAATCCAGGGTTAGTCAGCTGTAGCAAAGCTAATATTGTGAGCAACATTCCCATTATCCCCAATCATGTATCATGTGCTTGTTAAGACGTGTGTGTTGTGGTTCCCTAATGGTCTGGTTTGGCAGTGTTGCTAACCCAATTTTGAATGTTTGTTCCAGCATCACATTTTGGATGTGTTTTTTCTGGTTCTCCTGGCTTGTGAAACATGTCTTTCAGCTGCGTGGTTGCTGTGTACCCCTATCAATGTGTGTTTATGTAGTTGCTTTGCCTGTGTGTGGTACTGTCATTGTGACAACTTAGCTTTCATGGCTGTGTGAACAGTGCAAATGTGTGTTTTGAGGCTCTGGGGTTTTTGTGCATGTGGCCTATATGTTGGACATGCAGTCGGTTTGTTTGTTCAACTATCATGTGTTTGTGTGATGACCCCTGTGGTCCTGTGCAATATAACCCTGGTATAGTATGTTCATCCAGTGTCAACCCTTTGAGTGCCACAGGGGTTTCTTAATGCATTGTGTCTGCAATGCGTTGAGTGTCCCTCAAAGGGTTAAGTGCTGATCTCCCTGTGATTCCATGTGTAACATTGTGGAGGAACATAGCAGATGTTTGTATGACAACATGATGGCAATCATTGTTTGTGTGCTGTATTTATGTTTGATCAATGCAGTACCAAGGGGGTTAAACTTGGTCTGTCTTACTTACCCCATCACATTTCTGTTTTGGATCTACATCATTATCTTCTTGTTTAACCCTGACAGTGCTGTGTTGGTGAACTTGGGAAGCTCAATGCTGGCCATGTGTTCAGCTGGCACTGTGTTGTGGCATACTGACTAAGAGACTTTGTGTGGTGGACAATCATGGACATATTGACTTACCTGGAGTCTGGAGGCTACTGTCATCTCCTATGTCCAGGGGAAGGCTGGCAATTTGTGGCCTAGAGGGCAGCTGCAATCAAGTGGCCCGATTTTACTATTGTTCCAGCCCTCTGTCCCAGCCCACCCTCTTTTGTTAATTTTAAAATTGCCATTAACCCTTTGAGTGCCAGAGGGGTATATCACTCAAAGGGTTAGTGTTGTGAAGTAAGGCAAGCAATACCACAGAGCTTACAATTGAAATTGGGTTACACTGGTGCAGAGCTTACAATGTAAGTAATGCTGCATTAGTGATACCATATAACTTACAAGAGAAATGGGTTATGCTACTAGTGTAGCTCCACTTGTATTGTAGCTCCATTTCAATTGTAAGCTCTGTGGTATCACTAGTGTAGCTACATTTGCAGCAAAAAGAGGGAGTGGACCACCAGCTTAGACATATGACTGGCCCAGGGGGCAATTGCCCCCCTGCCTCCAGACCAGCCCTCCCCTGCCTGTGTCACAGCTGCCTTGAGCCCCATGAACAGCAGTTGTGGAGTGGTTCTGTTGGAGCACCTCCTGCCAGGCATTTAAGTTGATGTTTGCAGGGAGTCCGCCTCTGCTGCCTAAAGATGTATACACATCTGTCTCATTCAGTGTCATTTGTAACCTTATTATTTTTTTTTTTACTCTTTAAAAAGAATTGTTAGCAAGCATAGCAGCAGGCTTACACAAAGGAAAGCCTAAAAAAATGTTATGTGCTTAAAGAAAGTTACACATTCAACATATTACAGCAAGGCTAGACTTGAGTATTTTTTTTATTACACGCTACCATGTTTAGTTTTTTGGCTCCAAGTACTCACTATTTGTAGCACTGAAGTCTGATGATCAAGATATTGATCAAAGTTGGATACGTCTTCTAAATATCATCTTAAAGTGGTAGTAATGTCTAAAAAAAACTTTTTTTTGCATTTAGAAGGGCTTAAAAAGCTGATCTAAATGCAAAAAAACATATCTCTCAAACCACTATGGTTTAACCCCTTCGCGACACAGGACGTACATGTACGTCCTGTGTGGCTGTCACTTAGTGACAGAGGACGTACATGTACGTCCCGGAAATCCGGCTCCCCGCGCGGCTGCACGCCGTTCGGGGACTCCGGATTCTTTTAGAAAAGAAAAAAAAAATGTTAGACGGGCGTTAAGTGACGGCCGCGTCTGCACGCGGCCGTCACTAAGGGGTTAAGAGTTACGGGCGTTTAAAGTTCGATTTCTCCTACTGACAGCTGTAAAGCTGTCAGCAGGAGATCCGTGTCGGTCGACACTGAGGCGCTTGAGAAGTGCAGAGATCTCGTTACTTACACGGAATCCCTTAATTGGAATGGTCAAACTTTAAACGCCCGTATCTCTTAAACCATAGTGGTTTGAGAGATATGTTTTTTTGCATTTAGATAAGCTTTTTAAGCTCTTCTAAATGCAAAAAAAGTTTTTTTAGACATTACTAACACTTTAAGTCATCAAGACTTATACTGAAGAAGATAACTAATCTATTGTGCTAAATGCCTTAGATACTACTGGGAGCACAAGCCAATTACAAAGCATCCATATGATTAACATAACATATCTGCACCACAACATTACATCAGGCAGTCTAATGAAAGATACTGCTAGTGCTTTGTACATATCATATTATACATACTTTATGAATCATGAAGATTCACAGGGTGACATCCGAAGACTTCATTTTCAGTGGATATGTACTTACACATTTGTTACCTATCTGGCTAGCATCAGGAATAGAAAACGTCTGTGACACTTGCCAGGATAATCTATTTGGCTGTAGGTTCACTTTAAGTTCACAAAGAATTCCACAATAAGCTGTGAAGTAAGAATATAAAATCCAGGATCATTTATATAGATTTCCAAAATAGTCTATTCACTTCAACTAATCCTTTGTAACAAGTACAGCTTTCCTTTTCAGAGATAATGCAATTAACTATTTATAAAGCACTATCAATGAACTCATTTGGTTTCTGCAAGTTCTAAATAAATAAAACTACACGCTAGTTTCTCATTCAGGCAGAGCTTCAGTAACAAGGTAAAGTGATACAGAAGATCATTGCTGCCACTGATTGCACCTGTAATAACAATAAAATCATACTCGCCTTATTCAAAAAACATTGTTCAAACTCCTTTTGTTGTCTTGGTGACCTTTTCTACAGTTGTGGGTCTCATATGTAAATGATTATTATTATTGGATAAGTCTTCCATAAGAGTAGCATTATTTATTCATTTAATATATTTTACTTCCATGGAACCATTTTAGCTGCACAACAAACAAAATTGTATGTATTACAGTAATACTCAATGTTACAATAGTTAGATATAGACTGTTGACAATTGTAAAACAATTTATTGAAACAGCAATACTGACATAAATAAACATGTTTTGTTGTATTCCTACAACCAAGTTTATTAGCCAATGGCTTATATTTATAGATTTATTTTTGAAATATACTGTTATGATCTTTTATTGTTGCTGTATGTTACAAAATGGTCACTGTAGCTTTTGTTTTGATTTTTCGGCAACATAAGCTACTACAGGAGATGAGGAGGCCACAGTGTATGAGCGTTCTGGCAAATGCATTTGCATTTTGAGAATAAAGATCACAAGTCACATGAGAGAAATATTGCATAAAAACATTACTGCACAAAATCATTTCAGTGTTGTTCAGTAAAAGCTAATATTATCCAAGAATGAAAAAATATGTTATTGTATATGGTAGTTTCATCCCAAAATAAAAAAGTCATATAGTACTAGCACCTTTGTTTTAAAAAAAAAATAGCCAAGGTTAGAGTTAAACAGGATCAAAACATGTGCAATTGTTGTAGTGGTTCGATTGAGAAAACTAGATACAATTCCAGTTCCCAACAAATCAATGTGAAAGCACTAGAATGGACTGGGGGTAGAGTGAGAGAGAGAGATCCACGAAGAGTATGGGAGAGAGATGGAATGAAATTGAGAGAGAGACAGAGACAGAGAGTGACAAGGGGTGGGAGCAAGAGAATATTGGAGAGAGAAAGAGAGAGAGAGTATGAAGGTGAGACATGAAGAGGTGAGACAGTGTTGGAGAAGGTGAGAGATGGAGAACAAGGATAGGAGAGACTGACCAGGGGAGAGTAAAAGAGAGTATTCACTGCCTACAAGAAACAAAAAAAAAATGAATGCACAGCTAGATAAGGAAAAAAATATATAATATGCTAAAATGTTACACACCGGTGGTCTTACTATCTCACCCAGGTTACAACAAACTACAGACACACAAGCAAGATCATGTCTACCCTAACAAAAATAATAATTCAGAGAGAAATCAGTGTTGAAAAAAATGTCCGACATCCTGTATAGATGTAAAGGAAGAAGTCCAAGAAATGTGTACTTTTATGTGTACTTTGATATTATTTACCCAGACAAAAGAAGCTTAAATATCTCATTCTAACTGCTGTATCACATAGTCTATCCCTTTTAATATCTCTTGATACCTCCTGATGGCCTTTAATAATCACAAATAGAAGAGATGTACACATAGTGTGATGTAATTGGAGTAACCTCCAAACCCACTCAGTGGTGTTTTCTTTGCACAGTATATTTTTTAGACCAAGCTTATTTGATTTTTGTCCCTTACAGAGTGTAAATAATATTCATTTTCATTACTTTCTACACAGATCCTTGGACTCAGTAGCTGATACCTCAGTACCCCCAGACCCACCCAAAATCAGTAACAAAATATAGTGTTACTTCATAACTATCCAAGAACACAGTGGGTGCTATAAACTAGGGTGTGGTAAAGGGCTGATAATGTGTTATTTTATGGAGCCAATGCACTAAGATCTCTAAAGCATTGGTTCCATAGAATAGCATAGGACTTGAAGAGTTTAGAACACTGGATAAGTCATCTCTGCTTTATCACCTGCTTATCACCTCTTTTTCACACCTTATTGCATCTCACCCAGTGAGAAGCTACTTGCAAAGTTTTACAAGTCAGTAAACATGAACTTAACCCCTTACTGGTGTACATTTTGATTGTTATCCATTTCATTTGTTCTCCGCCATAAAGTTCAAAGAACAAAAAGGGCAAAAAATAGTGTGATCTTGGCAATCTAGTGGACAATTCTCAACTCCAGTACTCTGGGCACACCATAAGGTCAGGTTTCCAGGATATTGCTGATTAAGTCCAAGTTGAACAATCGTTGAGAAACACAGCTCTAGAGATACCTTTCTGTAATGTCTGATTGCAAGCAACATCCTCCTTTCTATCTTTAACCATTGCTTTACTTTGCAAACTCTCTCTCACATATTACTCCCCAATGTCCCATTAATCTACAAAAAAAAAAAAAGCACAGGGAAAAGCAAGATTGTAGACCATTTAAAATGCACATAGATCAGTACTACCATCAGTAGTCTCTTTCAACAATTCCAATTCCACAATTCCAGGTGGGAGATGCACTACAATGATATGGCAATGCTTGTCTGTCGATGCATGGCAAGCGCATTACTTTGGCAATAGAGACAAACAAAACCATATGCACTAAGAGTTAGGGATTAAATGCCTCTCCTTTCGTCCCTAGCTCTTAGTGCATATGGTTTTGAGAGACTCTGATCATTAGCATATCATCCTGGTGGAAAGGTGTTGAAGTGTTTTGTAGGGAAAGGAGGAAGCAGAGAGTATGCAGAGAGAAAAGCAGCAACCCCAAATCAAAGCCTTTGAGTGCCAGTGGGGTAAGCAACACATTTCATTATGACACATTGGATACCTCACTGGCAATCAAAGGGTTGGTATAGTAAGAGAACAAAAAGAAGGATACAGAACTAAAGGTCCATCACGTGCACTGAAATTTCCACTGGTGCTATCTTCTACTTCCTCTCTAAGTTACAGTTTTTAATACCAATGGTAAACAGAAGGTTAGGCCATACCAGCATATCTAATTTTACTGAATTTGGAGTAAAAGGTTCATGATAGAGTGGCTAAGGGATTCATCCCATGCTTTTAACTTCTGTAATGCTAACGCACACACTCACACACACACATATACACACACATGCTTCATATTGCTAACATCACCAGACACACTCCACTATTGGAGCTTAGTGCATGCGGTGAAGTGCCACATTAGCATGTAAACATACCCACATGAATACGACAATGGGTCATTAAACTGCATTTGCATATGCAAATAAGTAATTGTCTGCCAAAATAGTAAACCTTTCAAAGCCATGGCGAATTCTAGACTTGCACATATGTAAGCCGAGCTCCCTTTAGTAAAACAATCTTACTTTATAGGTTCACTTAAAACAAATTTAAGACCGCATACTGCCGGATTCCTCCAAATTCTAGACTTGTGCACAACAAAATTTTTTGGTAAAATTTGGAATTTTTTTCCATTCGTCGACTCTGCAATTTGGATCCGACCGGTTCGACTCGAACGAAAGTCAACAACAGTCCAAATTATTTGACGACTTTTAAAGGACTTTAAAAATACAATAAAAAATGAAAATTACATGAATTGAACAATTGACAGGGTCTAAATGAAGATGGTGGAACAGGGTAAGGTGGGCATTTAGCCTTATAGTACTATGGATGAAGTAGATGAAGTATGGATGTAGCAATAAGGCACCCTGCCTGCCTATACAATACACATACACAAATGTGAGACTGGCTGATGTGTCACTCTGAAAATGATTCAACCAAATTCCTCACAAACAAATCCTACTATTATTTTTAATGTTAAACACAGAAACAAAGGTGACTTTCCCTTGAGGTGGTAATAAGGTACTAGGCCTGTCTGCAGAACTGTGAGACTGGCTGATGTGTCACTATGAAAATTATTCAAACAAATCCCTAATATTTGTAATTTTTTGCATAGGAAGAAAAATGACTCTCCCTTGCAGTGGCAATAAGGCACTAATGCTGGCTGCCTGCCTATGCCTAATGCTAACTGCCTGCCTACACAACAACTGGACACTCTCTATCTCCTTCTTTTCTCTCTGAGCTCCAACAACAGAATGAGGAAATGCAGGCTGTCTGCCTGGGTGTCTTGCCATTAGTCCAACCCCCATCATGAAACAAAGAAGCCAACTGGAATAGAGACAAAGCAGGAAAGTAGCTCATGATACGGAAAAGCTAATTGGACTAGAGACATGGAGGGAAAGTAATCAAGCGCGGGAAGTAGTCATCGAATTTCCAAAAGTTTACATGACATTCAGACCAGGGCTAGTCGGATTCGTATTTTTTTTGACGATCGACCCTTCCCTGTTGGAAGGTCCGAATGTCGCCAAGTGACCTAATTTTCGTAGCATTCCGAATGTCACCAACCAGAGTCGCAGAAGTCTAGCAAATTCATTGCAATGTTGGATTGGTGGAGAATTCACAGTGATATGATGGCAAAAATACCTTAGTACATGCTGTTGATATGCAGTTGACACACTTCACCACCATGTTGCCGCCCTAGCTCCTTATTATCATTTAGCCATATATAAAAATGTATCCCACAAGCCACTTCCCAACTATTGTGCTTGCTTGGCTGATTCCTCAGGTTCTGGCATACCAAACAAAGAAAAAAAAGGTTGTTACATGGTCAATTATTATACCAAGCAGAAAAATAATGCATGCATATGAGATGGGTGAAATCCACATAAGTCACTGCTCACA
Organism: Rhinophrynus dorsalis; assembly: GCA_037306005.1. Lineage (NCBI taxonomy): Eukaryota > Metazoa > Chordata > Amphibia > Anura > Rhinophrynidae > Rhinophrynus > Rhinophrynus dorsalis. Next base: position 247,567,409 of record CM074723.1, read on the forward strand.
AAGAGATGGCTATTGACACACTTATAAGAGACTATTTCAGCCACACTCACCTGGATCATTTAATGGCTGCATTCATGTTAAGTGGAAAGGCAAATCATTGCAAGTAAAAGTACGTAAAACCAGAGCACTATTAACATTGATCCAAAGACAATCAATGATGATACTCATGGAGCTGATCCTACCAGTGTTCACAATACACCGACATATGTAACTTGTCCCTGCTCAAGCAGCAAATACATGTTTTCAAAGTTAAAAACAAACATCCACAATAATAACCACAGTGAGCAAATGGGATGTACAAAGAATACGAACTAACAGCACACTTTCATTTTAGTTCCCTTTATATCCTTTTCTTTATTTGAATATCGCCACCCACAGGGCTCCCAGTGGATAACCAATATGTAACATTCTAATTGATGCCACAATGTTGCAACATATTAACTATTCAGACTTTTGTCATATACACACTTCCAATATGAATTCTGAACTCTTTTTTTAATTTATGTTTCACGTTGTCATTTTATAATAAAGAACATTCTTACTACTTGAAAAGTCCATTAGTTGGATCAAGTTCACACTTTGAGTAAACTTCTCCATATATTTCTCCCCATATGGTGATTTATAGAGAAATACTCTATGGATGTGTTGCAGGTTTTGGACAATTCTCATGTATCTTTAACAAGAATCTGAATGGTTAATATGTTGCAACATTATGGAGTCAATTAGGATGTTACATATTGGTTATCCATTAGGACCCCTGTGGGTGGTGATATTCGAATCAAGTGAAGAGTATAAAGGGAACTAGAATGAAAGTGTGCTGTTTGTTTGTAGTCTTTTATATCCACTTTGCTCACTGTGGTTTGATAAAGTAGCAGGCAAGCGCTATGAAACACGTTATCAATTAGCATAATTTTATAACATATTGTGGATGTTTGTTTTTATATTTGAAAACATGTATTTGTTTTAAATAATATAAAAGAATACATTTTTAATAAATTTAGATACGATGATAGCATGCTTGAGGTATTATGCCTCACTACCCTTTCCCCGCTCTTTTATTTTTAATTTTCATTTTCTATGTATACCAGTCTGCATCATAACCGATAGCAGGCAAAAATGCTTGCTGCTTGAATTGGGACAAGCTCATTCTCCCTGCGTGCGATTACATATGCGGGTGTACTGTGAACACTGGTAGGATCAGCTCCATGAGTACCTTCATTGAAGGTCTTTGGATCAATGTTAATAGAGCTCTGGTTTAAAGTACTTTTACTTGCACTGCTTTTCCTTTCCATTTTGGGTCCATTGAGGTGAACACTCTGTGTGAAATCTGTTGGCCTTTTGGGAGCAGCTGTTGGATCTGTAAGGAGTGTACCCAAGTGAGAGTGGGTTGCTAATATCTCTCATATGCAAGTTTTATCTGTCTCGCATATAAGTGCTTGATAGACTATTTCTAGATATGAGTACCCCCATAGAGAGACTGGATGTGGATTTCATTGGTGCATTACAATAGTACTCTTTCTTTCCTTTTTCCCCCACTTTGTTTTTCTATTCACTTTAAAGATCCTCCCTCTCACATGGATTTGAAGCTGCCGCTCCTCAAGGCTTGAACAAGAATATACAGATGGAAAACAAAAAAACTGGAACAGAAGACGGTCATAGTGTAATATCTATGGGTAGATGAAGGGCTAACAATGTAGCACATCACAGTTCAAGTTAAAGTCACTATCAGCAGTCAGCTGTATTAATCAATTCTACTACTTTAAAACGACCAGTTTTACAAAGCTAAAGCAGTATTAACCCCTTAACGACCCTTGACGGTCATAGTACGTCAAGGGTCGATTTCACTTAACGACCGATGACGTACTATGACCGTCATCGAGTTCCGGGCTCCCCCCGCGGCTGCACGCCGTTCGGGGTGTCCGGAACGCAACGGAGCAAAAAAATAATTTTGCTCCGTGGTCGTTGAGTCGCGTCTTCGGCCGGATTTCCCGGTCCTTAAGGGGTTAAAGGATATTTGGTGGGATGTAATCTTCAAAGATATAAATACAGAGGAATCATGAAATGTGTTTAAAATGCTCTTAGATGTATACATCAATATATACCATTGGAGAAAAAAGCACAAGAGAAGCAAATTAAGACCAATGGACTGTGATATCCACACCCAACTACAGCAACATATAAGCACCTTAAGACCCACTTGTAATCTAAAGTCCTAGAAAAAACACATTCTTTGTTGTATACATTCTCAGGCATTGCACTCTAGCACTGTATCCTAGCATCATGCTGCTCACAGTGGCAGTTCTCTAATTAGAGTTCTAGGTTGTTATTGCCTCACAGCAGTGCAGATTCTAACAATGCCTTATATACTATGGGTATCCTCTCTTTTAGATAGACAGTCTCCCATCTTAAACAACAATAAAACCTTTGTATCTTATTTTAGAGCAGTTTTTGATACCCAGCTTCACCAGGCTGACACTGAAGTCACTTTGCTGGAACTTCACCAAAGGCAGAAACCTTTTACCCAGTGCAGGTGTTATCATTTCTCATTCTACGCAGCCCTTAACTGTAGCCATGGAACTTACATGTCAAGAAAAGTTTTGAAGTTATTGCTTCTCCTTGAAATCCCCTTATTTTGTGATTTCCATGGTTTCAACAGAATAATCTCACCATCAACTGGGCCACTGGTGTGGTTCCCTTAGAGACCACCAGTATCAACACTGTTACCAACATTGTCATCCAGTCTCCTTCTAATCAGACTCCCGAGACCTGCACCATTCAAGAATTCTATTCCAACTACAAAGATGTATTTAATGTAATTGATTCACATTTGTCAATGTGACAAATGGAAGACTGCATTCAATACGAAGTTGAGCACTTTGTGTACCTGGTAATGTCTTTTGGGTTGCGCAACATGTCCATGGTCTTCCCTTTGTTAATTATATTTTCAGGGATCTTGTCATAGTCTTGAGGAAATTATTGTCTGTTCCCATACCAGGACCATGCATCCCACTCATGTGTGTCAAGTCTTGTCTCATCTACATGAAAATCAGTTTCAAGTAAAGCTTGAAAACAATGAATTTGAGTGGATCTCTCTATCTTTCCTGGGCTATGTGACCTCTGCCAGTGGAATCTCCAATGTTCCAGCTAAGGTAGCTGTTATTCAGGATTGGCTTTTGCATGTAGGGTGAAGACTATACACAGATTGTCTTATTGAATTACTACAAAAGATTCATAAACATCTTTTCCACAATTCATAAAGGAGATGATTCCAAACACTGGTTTGATGAGGCCTTTAACGCCTTTGCTACTTTTATCTTGGAAGTGGAGTAGTCTTGTTGAAGGTTTCCCCTCTCATATGAAAAGTTCATCCATTTTCTTTATTTATATGGACATTTTCACTTGCAGAAATTCATTATATTATAGGCAAAAGAAAATTGCTGGCCATCAAGTTGAAGAGTGACACTACCCGCTTTGGGGGGAAAGGGGCTCCCCATACTATCCATCTATACAAATCACTGGACTCATGAATAGCTGGGAATAAATGGTTAAGCTCTCATCTAGCTTGCTGGTCAATGTGATTCAGTCTGTTTAATGAAACAATTTCAATCCTGGTATGAAAAATGTTAAAACTAATGCCAAATCCCACCAGTATGAAACTGCTGTCTTCTGATTTATCTCAGGTGAGCCAATTTTTGCCTAATGACCTCTTTATTTATTTAATCCAAGGTCTTGCACCGGAGTCACCATTATACTATTGCTGGCCATCCAGGAATGTCTCAAACCCTTGCCCTGATAATGGGGTACTTTTGGTGGCCAGAATGCAGTACTGATATTGCTGAATATGTGGCCTGCTGTCCCATGTGGGATGGGATGAAGATTCCACATCCCGTTCTTTGTCCCTTATTCAGCTTCTTCCAGTGCCCTCAATACATGGACCCATATATCAATGAACTTCATGGTAGACCTCCCTGCATCAGCATGTATGATGACTACTGGGAAATTATGGATAGATTTACTAAACCAGAACATTTAATTCCTCTGTCACAACTTTTTTCTGCTCCTGAACTGGCTGATAGGTTCATCAAAAAAATATTCAGAGTGCATGGCATCCCATTAAAAAAAAGAGCCCTTAACACGTGTTACTAGCCACTGCATGTAATTGAATAGAAAATGCATTGGCTTTCTCATTGATCTCAGTGAGCACTAATTTAGCACCTATTGTGTATTTTTATCATTCAATAGTTGGTCACAGCGCAGTTAACAGAATACCTAAATGTGACAAAACTATAGATGGTAGTTTGGTTTGCATAATGGAGGTAAATGAATCAAGTCCCAGATCTGCTCTAGATGAAAACACTGAGAGATAATGTTATCCAGTATATATATATATATATATATATATATATATATATATATATATATATATATATATATATATATTTTAATATATATAGAAAGACTTTATTAGAGATTAAGTTGATACAGAAACAGTACCATAACATAGTATACATCGTATAGCATCGTAATATATTCAGAATAAGCATAAAAAGAAAACGTTACAGAAAGCAATGAGCAATAAACCACATAATGAGAGATTCATGAAGACAATAATATATGGTCTGAGCAAAGCTCAGCAATGAGTGAATAGTATCTCACCTGCAGGTTCTCAAGAGAGTGACTATATGTATAGGCTCCAAATGTGTATAATATTGGAACCCTGTGTCGAAATAGAAGGGTATGGAAATAAGAAAGCGCTACGAAACTATCACGGTATCACAGTGCCTGTGATCTTCCTGTCACTCTCAGCTGTGGCAGACTCTGATTTGCTGAGTTGGTTTGGCCCGCCCCTGGTGACCTTTTTATACCTGACTATCACATCTGTCAGATGCCCTTTCGTGGTGTTTCTGAGCCAGTAGTACTGTTGTTGTGTTCCTGTGTTCTGGATTCCTGTGTACCGAATCGGCTTGTCCTGACTATTCTCCAGTGTTCCTGTTCGTGTATGATCCGGCCCGTCTGACTACCACCCTTGGATCCCGACCCGGTTTGGCTGACGTTCCTGCTTGTGTATGACCCGGCTTGTATGACTACCTCCTACGTGCTCCGACCCGGCCTGTCTGACTTCCTGCTCAGAAGATCGACTTCCAGCTTGTTCCAGTGACCTGCGTTCCAGTTGTCGCTGCCGCGACATTATTATCTGCTGTTCCAGTCTTTGTGTGACTACCTTGCCTGGTGTTAACCCGATCAGTGCAGTGTATCTACCCGTGCAGAGCTGTGTGTGTGTGTACGCCTCCCTCATACTGCAGAGCCTTGCTGTATCGCTGAAAACCTCGCGTAAACGTGCTTTTTAACCCTAGCAGTGCTGCCTTGGTCTCACTCTCTCTACTCCAGTGCGAGCCTCGTTCTCGGTGATACTCCTGCTGAGTTGGCCGCTCACCGTTGGCAACTCTGTACCTCCTTTGCAGAGTATTCACGTCTGTTGGACCGGTTGGGAGCCTAAGGCTCTTTCTCATTGTATTGCTGGGCGATATCCGTTATACAGAGTGCTGGCTGAAAAAAAGGCTTCAGCGCTAGCAAATCCGGTAACAACGCCCGTGGGGCTATTGGCTTTTGCACGTCAAATTCCAGTATCCGGTTAAGTCTGAGGAGGCTTAGCAGCTCTTGCATTGCAGGCCGGTTCCAGTTACGCCCGTGGGGGGCTATTTTCACTTGCACTAGCAGAAGCAGTTCCAGTAGGTACGCCCGAAGGGGCTAAGTGGATTCCTGTTCTGCTTTTTACTGAACACCTTGGCGAGGCAGTCCTGTATCCAGTATATGGTGAACTTTGTCTCCAGCACAGTCTTATAACACCCAGGGCGTGCCAAACATCCACATCTGAGACTGACTGTTATCAAGGACTTAACCCTCTGTGGTTATATCCCATTCTACTGCTGAGTATTTGTACATGTAATACGTTTGTGCATTTACACTTGTACCTATCAGTCTACACTGCTGATGTATTATCAACCGCCACTAGAGGGCGGACCTTTGCATTACCTTACTCTAAATAAATTGTGTTTTTATTTCACATACTGGTCTGAGTGTCTTTAAAACCGTTACAGTACGAAAGGGCCATGACCTCAGACGGTAAGGGTGAAAGTAATACACAGAACATCCATTGGAGAATGGATGTCCATGAGCAGTGCATGGACCAATTGGCTCTGGCTCTACAGACGTTACTCGAACGTACAGTACATTTGGACAAGCCTAGTCCTAATCCGGTGGTCACCCCAGTCCTGACACCGGAGAATCCGCCTATAGTCCCCTCAGCTAACTCGAGAGGGTTAACGGCAGCTGCGCCGTTACCGTTAAGATATGATGGAGAACCCTCCCTTTGCAGGGGATTCATTAATCAACTGGAGATATTTTTGGAATTGGCACCCCAGGCATTTCCTAACGACCGTAGTAAGGTCGGTTTTATGATATCTCTGTTGACAGGCAAGGCTTTGGCATGGGCGAATCCGTTGTGGGAGACTGCCAGACCCTGCACACTGAACTTTAGAGAATTCGTGATGAAGTTCAGACGAGTGTTTGAGGTTCCTGGCAGGGCTGCCTCTGCTGCCAAAAGGCTGATGGAAATTCAGCAGGGCGAACGCACACTGGGCGATTATGCTATTGAGTTCCGGACCTTGGCAGCAGAGGTGGGCTGGAACGATGAGGCCTTACTGGCTGCCTTTACCCAGGGTCTCTCCGAACAAATTAAGGATGAGATAGTCGCTCGTGATGTACCCAGCGATCTGGATGAGTACATCGATTATGTCATGCTAATAGACTCCCGCATCCGAGAGAGACGTTTGGCTAAAAGGGCTAAAGCAAAAAACTATGGCCAGACCAGTTTCCTTAACCCACCCACACCACCCGTTCTTCCTGAACGACCAGCCGATAGTCCTGAACCTATGCAGTTAGGGTTCACTAGGCTCTCTAAGGAAGAGAGATTGTATCGTAGGAGGCAAGGCCTATGCCTATATTGTGGCAAACCAGGGCACCTTTTACGCAATTGTCCAGTTAGGCCGGGAAACGAACGCACCTAGGGTACCTTGGGGGACAGGCCCTAGGTGGTGTAGAACAGTCCCTAGCACCACTAAACCCACCATCCAGGTGGTATTCGCTTGGGCGGACAAGGTAATCGAGGTCCTGGCATTGGTGGACTCCGGGGCAGCCGGCTACTTCATGGACCAGTCCTTTGCCGACTTGCAAGGCATTCCTTTATGTAAAAAGGACTCTCCTGTGGCAATTGAGGCCATTGATGGCAGACCCCTGGAGCCTGCATTCATTACGTTTGAGACAATTCCAGTGACAATGACTGTGGGGGCTTGTCACAGGGAGCAGATACGGTTTCAGATTATTCGTTCCCCGCACCATTCAGTTATTTTTGGGTTCCCATGGCTACAGGTACATAATCCTCAATTTGACTGGCAGAGATGTGAGGTTAACTCCTGGTCTGAATACTGTAACAAGAATTGTCTCTCTTTACCTGTCAAGATTATGTGTACCTCTCCTGCTGTGCCAACCGAATATGGGCAATTCAGTGACTTATTTAGCAAAGGAGAGGCCAGCTCATTTCCTGAGCATAGGCCATATGATTGCGCCATTGATTTGCCTCCAGGTGCGGTGCCCCCCAGGGGACGCACTTACCCACTGTCTTGTGAGGAGAATAAAGCTATGGAGGACTATATTGCTGATGCCCTCGAGAGGGGTATCATTCGTAAATCTACGTCCCCGGCAGGTGCCGGATTTTTCTTTGTGAAAAAGAAAAGTGGTGAACTCAGGCCATGCATTGACTATCGAGGGCTGAATAAGCTATTGCCTAAGAACGCCTATCCTATTCCACTTATTACAGAATTGTTTGACAGATTAAAGGGCTCTTCGATCTTTACTAAACTTGACTTGCGAGCCGCCTATAATCTGGTCAGAATTAAAGAAGGTGACGAGTGGAAAACGCGTTTAATACCAGAACAGGGCATTATGAATATCTGGTGATGCCATTCGGCTTATGCAATGCACCTGCAGTGTTTCAGGAATTTATTAATGATATTTTACGAGACCTGCTCCAGTCCTGTGTGGTCGTATATCTAGATGATATATTAATTCACTCTGCCAACCTCTCCCAACATATTAAGGATGTTTCAGAAGTCTTGCTCCGACTTCGTAAGCACAAGCTATTCTGTAAACTAGAAAAGTGCGAATTCCATACATCTCAAGTACCATTCCTGGGTTTCGTAATCTCCAAAAATGGCATTGCCATGGATCAGGAGAAGTTGGCAGCAGTCTTGCAATGGCCTCGTCCTAAAGGGTTAAAGGCCATCCAACGATTCTTAGGTTTTGTTAACTATTATAGGAAGTTCATCCAGAACTTTTCCACGATTGTAAAACCTTTGTCAGATTTGACTCATAAGGGCGCTTCGCCCTCTCAGTGGTACGAGGCAGCTGAAAACGCGTTTGTTACCCTGAAATCTGCCTTTGCATCTGCTCCAGTGCTGTCCCACCCTAATCTCTCCCTGCCATTTACTTTGGAGGTTGACGCTTCAGAGGTTGGGGTTGGGGCAGTACTCTCCCAACGTCCTGTGGGAGGTGGCGCCTTGAGGCCTTGCGGCTTTTTCTCTAAGAAATTGTCTAGTGCGCAGAGCCATTATGAGATTGGCGACAGGGAACTGTTGGCCATTATCCTAGCATTGAAGGAGTGGCGTCACCTTTTGGAAGGTACTCAGACTCCGGTACTTATCCTTACTGACCATAAGAATTTAACTTATCTCTCCGAAGCCAAAAGACTGTCCTCTCGACAAGCTAGGTGGGCACTTTTTTTGTCTCGATTCAATTTCCTAGTGTCTTACCTTCCTGGCTCTAAAAATATTAAGGCTGATGCGTTGTCTCATCAGTTCGCTTCTGACACTGAGAGGGAGGAGGAACCTGTACCTATCATTCAGCCAGATCGCATTCTGGCCACTATTCGTACCACCATAACCTCGCCTCTGGGGGAGGAGATATTGGCATCACAATCTAGGGCACCCCCTGAGACCCCAGTAGGGAAGTGTTCCATGGAAGAGCCATTCCGTGTCCGTTTGTTGGAAACTTATCATGCTTCTAAAGCAGCTGGGCATATCGGTAGGGACCAACTCGTATGATCCCTTTCGCAATTATTTTTGTGGCCCACAATGAGAGCCGATTGCGCCGCATTTACAGCAGCCTGTACCACCTGTGCCCATGCCAAGACCCCTAGGCATCTCCCCGTGGGCTTACTCCAACCAGTGCCCAACGGAGACCGTCCTTGGTCTCACATATCCATCGACTTCTTGGGAGAATTACCTGCCTCTAGGGGTTATACGTTTATTCTTATGGTGGTCGATAGATTTTCTAAGATGGCACACTTTGTGCCTCTGGCTGGCCTTCCATCGGCCCAGGAATTGGCTGTAGTCTTTGCCAGAGAGGTGTTCCGCCTGCATGGAGTACCCAGAGTGATTGTCTCCGATCGTGGGAGCCAGTTCGTATCTAGGTTTTGGAGAGCATTTTGTGGCCAGATGGGCATCCAATTGTCCTTTTCCTCCGCCTACCATCCCCAGACCAATGGGGCCGCTGAGCGTGCCAATCAGGGACTGGAGCAGTTCCTGCGTTGCTTTGTCACCGATCATCATGATAATCGGGCTGACCTGTTGCCCTGGGCAGAGTTTGCCAGAAACTGTGCGGTTAATTCATCGTCCGGGAGCTCTCCATTTCTCATTAACTATGGGTTCCAGCCTTGTGTGCTCCCGGACTCATTTCAGGCGCAGCAGATTCCTGCTCTGGACGAGCACTTGGCGCAACTTTGTTCCACTTGGGCACAGGTTCAGAGGTCCCTCAGTCAGTCATTTAGGCGTCATCAACGGCATGCTAATCGCAGACGTATTCCAGCGGTCTCATTTCAAGTTGGGGACAGGGTATGGCTGTCATCCAGAAACCTCAATTTACAAGTGCCTTCCAACAAACTGGCCCCCCGGTTTATTGGTCTGTTTAAGATTATCCGCAAGATTAATCCGGTATCTTATGCACTGGAACTTCCACCCTCAATGCACATTCACAATGTGTTCCATGTGTCGCTTCTGAAACCCTTGGTGTGCAATCGTTATACTACTACGCCAGTGATTCCTGGGCCGGTGGACGTCCAGGGCCAAGAAGAGTATGAGGTCCAGAGTATTATTGATTCTAGGAGATTGGAAGGGCTATAGTCCTGAGAAACGTTCTTGGGTTAATCAAGGGGACCTCCATGCGCCTAGATTAGTACGTGGCTTTCACTCTAAATATCCTTTGAAACCCAGACCTCCGGCAGAGAGAGGGGGTCTTTGAGAGGGGGGTACTATCACAGTACCTGTGATCTTCCTGTCACTCTCAGCTGTGGCAGACTCTGATTTGCTGAGTTGGTTTGGCCCGCCCCCTGGTGACCTTTTTATACCTGACTATCACATCTGTCAGATGCCCTTTCGTGGTGTTTCTGAGCCAGTAGTACTGTTGTTGTGTTCCTGTGTTCTGGATTCCTGTGTACCAAATCGGCTTGTCCTGACTATTCTCCAGTGTTCCTGTTTGTGTATGATCCGGCCCGTCTGACTACCACCCTTGGATCCCGACCCGGTTTGGCTGACGTTCCTGCTTGTGTATGACCCGGCTTGTATGACTACCTCCTACGTGCTCCGACCCGGCCTGGCTGACTTCCTGCTCAGAAGATCGACTTCCAGCTTGTTCCAGTGACCTGCGTTCCAGTTGTCGCTGCCGCGACATTATTATCTGCTGTTCCAGTCTTTGTGTGACTACCTTGCCTGGTGTTAACCCGATCAGTGCAGTGTATCTACCCGTGCAGAGCTGTGTGTGTGTACGCCTCCCTCATACTGCAGAGCCTTGCTGTATCGCTGAAAGCCTCGAGTAAACGTGCTTTTTAACCCTAGCAGTGCTGCCTTGGTCTCACTCTCTCTACTCCAGTGCGAGCCTCGTTCTCAGTGATACTCCTGCTGAGTTGGCTGCTCACCGTCGGCAACTCTATACTTCCTTTGCAGAGTATTCATGTCTGTTGGACCGGTTGGGCGCCTAAGGCACTTTCTCATTGTATTGCTGGGCGATATCCGTTATACAGAGTGGTGGCAGACAAAGGCTTCAGCGCTAGCAAATCCGGTAACAACGCCCGTGGGGCTATTGGCTCTTGCACGTCAAATTCCAGTATCCGGTTAAGTCTGAGGAGGCTTAGCAGCTCTTGCATTGCAGGCCGGTTCCAGTTACGCCCGTGGGGGGCTATTTTCACTTGAACTAGCAGAAGCAGTTCCAGTAGGTATGCCCGAGGGGGCTAAGTGGATTCCTGTTCTGCTTTTTACTGAACACCTTGGCGAGGCAGTCCTGTATCCAGTATATGGTGAACTTTGTCTCCAGCACAGTCTTATAACACCTAGGTCGTGCCAAACATCCACATCTGAGACTGACTGTTATCAAGGACTTAACCCATTCTACTGCTGAGTATTTGTACATGTAATACGTTTGTGCATTTACACTTGTACCTATCAGTCTACACTGCTGATGTATTATCAACCGCCACTAGAGGGCGGACCTTTGCATTACCTTACTCTAAATAAATTGTGTTTTTATTTCACATACTGGTCTGAGTGTCTTTAAAACTGTTACACACGGTGCCCGTGATCTCTCTGCTGCTTTCCTATTGGTTGTGCCTGTTTGGCCGGCCCCGGTGACCTTTTTATGCCTGGCCATTGGCACCTGTCAGATGCCCTTTCGTGTTGTTCCTGAGCCAGTGTTGCCGTTGCTGTGTTCCAGTGTTCCTGATTCCTGTGTACCGATTTGTCCTGTTTTGACTACGCTTCTGAGTTCCTGCTCCGTGATCTCACCCGGCCTTGCTGACGTTCCTGCTCGTGACTGATCTGGCTTGTCTGAGAACCTCCTCCGTGACCTGACCCGGCCTGGCTGACTTCCTGCTCCGTGACCTGAACCAGCTTGCTCCAGACCCTGCCACCGTTCCTGCTTCCTGTTGCTTGGTGTCGCCATGGCGACATTCTGACTTCCGCTGTGCTTGTGGTAGGGCTGATCGTGATTGCCTCTATTAACACTTGCAGAGCCGTGTCTCCAGTGATGAGTCTCCATTAACACTTGCAGAGCTGTGCTTCAATTGCTGAGTCTCCCTTGGCACTTGCAGAGTGATACCCACACTTGCTGAGCCTTCAGTTGCACTTGCAGAGCCGTGTATCCGATCCTTGTGCTGTTATTAACACTTGCAGTGCTACTGTCTCCATTACCTGAGCCTTCTTTAACACTTGCAGAGCCGTTGCTGTTTAACCACTACATCTGCTGAGCCGGCTGCGTTGAGAGCCTTGGTTAGACGGCGGCTTATATTGTCAACCAAGCAGAGTAGTCGGTCTCCGTTACCGCGCCCACGGGAGGAGCTATTGGCTCTAGCTCTATCAGTGTTACTCTCAGTTACACGCCTGGTGGGGCTATTGGCTCAAGCACTTGCAGCGCAGGTTGTGTCCATTCCTACGCCCATGGGGGCTATCTGCTCAAGCTCTTGCTGTACATAGTCTCCGTTACTACGCCCGTGTGGGCTATTGGTTTAAGATCTTGCAGTGCAAGTTGTCTCCGGTATACGCCCGTGGGGGCTATTGGCTCAAGCTATTGCTTTACAGTTGGTCTCCGTTATTACGCCCGTAGGGGCTATTGGCAAGCTCTTGCAGTGTAGTCATCTCCGTTGTTACACCCGTGGGGGCTATTGGCTCAAGCTCTTGCAGTGTAAGTTGGCTGAAACTACTCTGCAGCAATCTGCCTCAGTTCCTGTACTGTCTAAGCAGCTTTCTAAACCTTATGGACTTAAGGTGTTGCATCATCTAACACCAATTGCTGCCTCATTACCACCTTGGGCGTGCCAAACACCACAACAGAGACTGATTGATTATTTGTACTTAACTATTGAGTACCTTTGCTATTCTGTGCCTGTCCTGTGACAGTATATGTACTATTATTGCTTCTGTGTACTGGGCCTAAGAAGGCATATGTAGCCTATCTATCGCTATTATTCTGTGTTTTCTATAGAGGGCGATCTTTCTTCTTTATTTTTTTAATAAAAATGTGTTTTATTCTAACCTGCTGGTCTGAGTGTCTTGAAAAACCGTTACAGAAGATGGATATGTACATGACATTAAAAAAAAAAAAAAAAAAAAGGAAATTATATATAATTACAAACACACACACACATATACAGATATACACATACACACAGACAGAGAGAAGAAGATCAAGGAATAGAAGGTTGGAAAAGGGTTACCCCACCGGACTCAATACCCAGGGACCAGTAGCACAGGATCTCCGAGGAGGAATGGCAAAAATCTACCCAAACAGTATCTACAAGAATTGCAACGTCTAAGCCATTGTCAGGTTCCTCAGTAGAAGCCTGAAACAGTGGTAAATCAGGAAGAAGAAAGGGGGACACTTCGCCTATATTGAAACCAAGGTTCCCACAGATCAAGAAAGGACCGAAAGGTGAGTGTAGAGGTTGCTCGGCACGTCTCCATTTCGACAAGGGAATCTACTATATATTTATTAAAGGTCATTTTAGCCTTATATTCGATAAATGATACATGTTTTACATGTTTAACATCTAATTTACCTGGCTGGCAGGAATACATTGATTGTAATGCATTCCCAGAAATTCCGTATTTCCTTCTCCAAAGATGTGAGCTACTCCTACCAACCCATAAAAAGGTTGTCAAAAGATGGTGCAACCTTATCACCCATGGTGGCTCCTCTTTCATGTAGGGTTAGGATTTATATCTGTACACAGATCTATTTAAGTAAATCTGTATTAGTTGTTATACTCAGGATTACACATCCACATTCCAGATTTTTATCTTTATTCATTTTATATGCCTGGATTGTATTCTTTATGGACCATGTATCTATCTATATATATCTATCTATCTATCTATCTATCTATATATATATATATATATATATATATATATATATATATATATATATCTCAAACATGATTTATATATATATATATATATATATATATATGTATATATATATATATATATATAAATCATGTGTTATATATATATATATATATACACATATATAACATGATTAATTATATATAAATCATGATATATATATATATATATATATATATATATATATATATATATATATATAAAACATGATTAATTATAGGTACTTCCTAAGCATTATTGTTTGGTTTTATAATGTGCATATATTATGAAATTGCTGTCTGATGTAGGGAGTGGGAGGAGTTTATATTTTAAATATCCTTTACCTTCCCAGTATGCATACCTATGATTGAGGATTACCTAGTCCGAAACACATACGGTGTTGCAGGATATCATGCTGTTTTGTATCCATATGCTTCTTTAAAGCTTTTTAAATTTGGTACAAAATGTCAGTGTTTTATTACTAGCCGAGTTGCTGACATATATATTTGTGTTCCAGATTATATCAGAGGTAGAGTCATCATGTATCTTACACCGTTTTTTTGGATGAATCAGACCACTTGTTGGAGTCATTCCTCAGTGTGATTGGTTACATTGTCTGATTGAGAGAAGCTTTCCTTTATTGTTTTTCTACAAGCCCATACATTAGAGGTACGATACTTGGAACAGTTTAATAATTCTTATTGCTGTTTGGAATTCCTCTTAATATTGAACTGCTTGGTATAGTAAAATGATGTATTTTTTATTTTTTACTCTTTAATCATTACGACATATTTATTTCATGTTATTCCAGTTGTTGGCTTGTATCTCTTTATATTGAGGGATAGTTGGTTGATCAAGTGTCACCCGTTCAGGATATTAAATACACGCTGTTATAGCCATATATCGATTTAACATGTCCAAGGAATACATTCCCACTGAGAACATTGCTGAGGCTAGCACTTCAAGTACTAGCTTTTCTTTGAGAAGAAATATGGTAGACACTAGAAGATCTATTTCTGATAAAGTTTTTGATTTGGAATGTCCTATTTTTGTTGAAAGCAATGGCAGTTTAAAAGACACCTTCAAGAAATTGTAGCAAGCCTTGACCAAAGAGGCTCACATCTGGTGGAACACTAAATCAAAGGCAGTACGACTCCAAGGGGCTTAAGGATAAATATGTTTTCCTGTGTCAGAATACACTTTTGTTGAAAAATGGAATACAGAACTAAACACATGCTCCTTAAAGTTAATGAGCTCGATCACTGAATATAAGACTGGATTACTTAATAATGTTCAGACAGAAATCAAGGAGTTACAGAATCAAACTGTTTCATTAGAGAGTTCCACTGCTTTCAAAGAGTTGGACACCAAACTTCAAGCTTATATGACCAAGCTTGAATCCTCCATTTCTCGAAAACAAAAGGCGCAAATTTATTTGTGATAAAGCTGATTATGACTCAAATAATGTTTATACCTGGAAAATAAGAAATTACCCCATGAAAAGCCCTAACCAAAAAAAGTCTATTTTGAAATCAAAGAAAGTGTATTTTTCAGATAGTGAACACGACATTTCAGACTTAGTTATGGAAATCACTACTTCGGACTCCACTTCTGTCATAACTAAAGACAGTACACAGGATTCAGTAGCAGATATTGAGGCCTTTGGTTCAAATGCCATGTTTATAGCAAAAAAACAGGCTCTAGAAAACCTTCCTAAAGTAACCCGGAGGACAGCTATGGAAGGTGAACAAGAAGGGCATCAGTGGGGGAGGGTCACAAAAAAGACAAGAAGAAGCATTAACTACCAATGTCATTAATCTATATAAATGTACATTGACTTTGTATGAAGTCAATATCTTATCAAAATAATTGAATTTATCATCAACTTATCATATGAATTTATTTCAAACCATATTAGATGTCAATAGGTTTGTTTGAACTTTAGCTTTGATGAAAGTCTTTTACACTACATATGGGAACACCTGATAGAATGATCCTTCGGATGAAGAGATTTCTTCACATCTGGATGATTCCCAGAGGCAAATATTGATGCAGGTCATGTGCTGGAATCAAATGGCAAGTTGACGAGTGTCAGTGGGTTTATCAAATCGGCTTGTTAGCATCACAAGTCCTGAGGAATCAGTGAGTTGTAGAACTTAGGCTTCTTAGAAACAAGCCCCAAAAATAGCTTTTTTTTGTAGGCCTCCATTTTTTTTTTTTAAAGAACAAGTCCTGAGAAAAAAAGAAGTTGGCAAATAATGCTTCTCCATCTGACCCTCCTCCAAAATCATGGGTGTATTGCTAGAAAATAAATGTTTCCTTTGAGAGTAGGAACTGTGCCTCTCATCATCAACTGCAATGTGCATAGTGTGTGTGGGCATATTCTGCTGGATGGAATATCCTCAGATGCCGCTTTATGTCCTGCTTGTGATTATCCTCCTCCACACTGCCATGTCAGGGGGATTTAGAGGGTACAGAAACAGCAGTGCCTGATTGCCTGATTTCTTTGGTGGGTGTTTGACTTTAACATGTTTTATTTAAATGTTATGGTGTCTGTGTTTCATGTGTGCTATCAGGGAGGTTGTACCAAGGTGAGTTCCCTCCTTTCCCCTTTACACTGACTTGTCACAAATTGGGCACAGTGCTGTCACTGATGAAAGCACTGTCCCTGCCCCAAGAAAAAAATAATCTCATACACAGGACCTCAGGGGGGAGGAGAAAGGTGGAGAAGAATGGCATATTTCTTCTTCTTCTACTCCAAATTCCCATTCACAGGCTTGGCCAGAGGATGATGTTGCTGCTCTTGCTGCTACTGCCTCAGAATCAGCACTGCTTATAGGACCAAGAGTATTGTTGCTGGCAAGTAGAACCTATCTTAGTCCTGCATCACTGTACCCCTTTCCCACTGTGTCCATGGTGGCCTGTGTCACACTACCCTGCTCCTCTGCATCCTGCTGCCCTTGCAACTCAACAGAAGCAATAAGAATTAGAGCAGTAGCATACTCTATAAATTCCAAAAGCTCATTGCTGGTGGTAGTGGTGATGCCCATCTCCATCCCTGTCTCTCATTCCTTCTCAGTTTGGGCTAAAAAGTAATTAATGTCTTTTCTACCCCAGCTTCTCTACTATCATCATCACATCCACCACCTGTCCCTCCTTGCTGCTGGTGCACAGACAATTCTGCCTTCTTCAGGATAATGCTTCACCTGGATTATGCCATGAGGGGAAGGGGACTCCCAGAGTCAGGAGAATGTTGTTGTCTCCCTTGACCACTAGTCTAGCCACTCTGAATTACTTCCCCTACTACTCCCCTAACACTAGTCCCACCAGCTGTTTCACCATCACTGTTACTTCTGCTAACACCAACCACATCAATATCAATCTCTGAGTCTTCCTCCACATTAGTAATATGATCACCCCCTCCCTCACTCATGAAACTCTGTACAGGCTGCTGGACCTTCTTAGAAGTAGTACTAGTGGCGGGACTGTTTGGGGATGACAAGTGTGACTTAGGGTCCCCTGCTTCTCCCCCCATCCTGAGAATTACAAGACACACTGGCAGCAGGTGCAGAACTTGCAGCAGGCACAGCACTGGCAGCAGGCAAAGGTAGCTTACTTGTCCTGCTCACACTATTACTACCCTCTTCTTCCTCCCGTGAGGCAAATTTCCCCAAGATCCTTAGGGGTGATGTAGGGGGACTGGCCATTATTGGGTCTGGGGAACCAAGGCACCCAGACCCTTCAATGCTTTCAGTGTTAGGGGTGGTCAAAATGTTCCCCTGGGAAATTCCGCTAAAACCACTATGTTGTCTGCTATTTCACAGGAAAATCCGCTTTAAAACTAGCAATTAAAATGTTCACATTTTTCGCCCATTGGCCAAAAACTTTTCACCATTTTTCCATGACTCGAAAGTTTCTGCCCATTGAGCTACGTTGTTTTTGCCTTTTCGCTATAAAAACGTGACATATTTGTGGAAATCAAACACAATAGAAGCAGCTACAGACCGAGGTAGACGTGCTGTGCTGTTCTACTGTGATTTAAAAAAAAAAAAATTTGAGGCTGGTGACGCTCATAGTGACTGCTATCACTATGAGCTGGATTAAAAATAATAAAAGGAGGAACTGGAAGGACCATTATGTGTCCACTGAGTCTGAGTCTGTGTCACGGTTTTTTGATTAACACTCAGACCAGATTGGTAAGGTTAAAATGACTTTATTAAGATAAAGATCACACACGTAGTTAGGCCCTTGGGCCCACACAAACAGGACATAAATATATACAGGTATATACAGTAATAGCAAGCCAGTAATAGAAATGTATGCTTGAATGAAAACAATCACTGGCAATGGAGGTTCTGGCTTGAACTGGATAGGCAGCAGGCAACACAGTCCGACAACTGACCACAGGACCTTGGTGACAGATGGTCCAGGAGGAGATGACTGGCACAACCCAGATGCCTGGGAGGCACAGAACCCTGAGGAGCGAGGCAACACTACTGGCACAACCCAGATGCCTGGGAAGCACAAAACCCAGAGAGGCGAGGCAACACTATTGGCACAACCCAGACGCCTGGAAGGCACAGAAGCCAGAGGAACGAGACAACACTGACCCTGGCACTGGATACCGATAGACCGAGGCAACTCTCATAAGCAAACCCTAGAACGCTAGGGGTGGATCGTAATACAGTGTAAATATATATGATATATATATGGAGGCAACCAGTGTACCCTCACACTGAGGATGGTAACAACGCAACTCTGGCTCTTGAGCCCAAGGCTACTGCAGAGTGGAATATGCACAACCCTACCTGGATGATCCAGGCACACAAAGGGTCAATAGGTAACGCCCAGTGATATACTGAAACCCCCAAAGGGAGTGATCCCAGCTCTGTAAGGGAGGTGGACACAGAGAGATCAGAGTAACACAGTCAGTGTTATGAACACTGTACTGCCAGAGGCGGTTAAGAGAGTAGCTAAAGCACAAACGCTTAGCCAATGGTCGACAGAGTAATAGCACTATGCGGTGCACATCGACTAGCATAACGGCAAAGCCACAGCAAGTATAGCAGAACCAAATGGAGGCAACCAAGCAGTAGGCTAGGCACGGATGGCAACAGAGTGTTAATACGCTAGACACGGACTGTAATGGAGTAGGTACACAGCCAGGTACGGTCAGTAACGGAGCGGGTTCTCTGCCAGATACTGTCAACAATGGAGCGGGTTCTCAGCCAGATATAGTCAGCAACGGAGCAGGTTCTCAGCCAGATATTGTCAGCAATGGAGCAGGTTCTCAGCCAGATACAGTCAGCAATGGAGCAGGTTCTCAGCCAGATACTGTCAGTAACGGAGCGGGTCCTCAGCCAGATACGGTCAGCAACGGAGCGGGTTCTCAGCCAGATACAGTCAACAACGGAGCAGCAGTAGTACAGTAATCTCAGGAACATTGTCAGGCAGGCCAGGTCATACACGATCAGCAATAATGGAGCAAAAGTCAGGAACTAGTACACCACGAAAAGGCACCATAGTGTAAACATGACAGAGGTTATAAAGACTATCACTGGGCAGTGACAAAGATACTTGGACAATCAGAATGAGATATGGAAATAGAAAAATCAGAATGTTGCCACCTGCAGCCAGGAGCACGGGCACCATGATAGTCTGAGGAGGAAGTGAGCACTACAGTAGCAGTGTTGCTCAGTTTCCCTAAATCACTGCTAGGGTTTTTTAAGAAATTACTGTCAAGGGAGGAACAAAAGGGTAGTACAACTAGTAAGAGCAGGACAGGTCAGCTGCCTGTGCCTGCTGCAACATGTGCTGCACCTGCTGTCAGACGTGCTGCACCAGATATAAGACGTGCTGCCCCTGCTGTCAGTGCCACCATCAGTGCTATGCCTGCTGCCAGTACTGTCCTTGCTTCCACCAGTGCTGTGCCTGATGCCAGTACTGCCATTGCTTCCACCAGTGCTGTGCCTGCTGCCAGTGCTGAACCTGTTGCCACCAGTGCTGAAGCTGCTGCTATTGTGTCTTGTAATACTCAGGAGGGGGTGGGAGGAGAAGATGATACCAAGTTTGATAGCAGGGGACCTTAAGTCACACTTTCCATCCCCAAGTGCTAGTACTACTACTAGTAAGGTCCAGCAGCTTTTGAGTGTTAGGAGTGAAGGAGGGGATAATCAACAATATCCTTCTATTAAAAGTGACAATGAGGAGGAATACTCAGGGGTTGAAACTGATGTGGTTGGTGTTAGTGATAGTACTAGTGACAGTGATAGTTATGAAGCAGGTGGGAATAGTGTTAAGATAGTGGTAGGGGAAGCAATTGAGAGCGTCCAGACTAGCAGTCAAGGGAGCTCACACCATTCCCCTGACCCTGGAAGTATCCTTCCCCCCACAGCATTGTTTATGTGGAACATGATCCTGAAGAAGGCAGAATTGTCTCCACTGCAATAATACCACCACCACCAGGTGCACAGATCAACTGCCTGTGCCTGCTGCTACTGCTGCCAGTCTGCCTCCTTCATATCACCAAGAAATGGCAAGTGTGACATTAGGCAACCCTCTGTCACATTGCTTGTCACCTCCTCCAACCAGCAGTGAACTTTTGGAATTTGCAACTGCTCTAATTTCTGCTGCTGCTGATTTGCAAGGGCAGCAGGATGATGAGGAACAGGCTAGTGTGCCACAGGCCACAGCTGACACAGTGGGAATGGTGTCAACAAGTGATGCAGGATTGCTAGGACAGGTTCCACTTGCTAGCAGTAGCAACAAATTTACCAGAAGTGATGGATCCTAGTTATGGTGCTGCCACTTCCTCAGGCGCATCACTGAAGCTAGTTGTGGCAAGTGGAACCTTCATCATCCATCACCCATGTTACTGCTGTTTTTGATCCCATTCCCTTTAAGCTGCCTAATCATCCTGCTGCTTAAACAACTCAGCAGAAGCGGCAAGAACAGCAGTTGCAAATTCTGTATCTACATCAGGGCATCTGACAATGGCCAGTGGCCACTGGCCAACAGGCCATCACCTGCTGGCACTAGGCCAATAGGGAATTAATTTTTTTTCTCAGGGGTTGCACTTTGAAAAAAAAAATAAAAATTAATTAAAAAAAAAACATAATCCTGCAAAAAATAAAAAAATTTTGTGTGGTTTGTCTCTAACAAGCCTATGTCCTACAAATTAATGTTTCCTTAGGGCTTGTGCCAAACAAGCTTAAGTCCTACAAATCAATGTTTCCTCAGGGCTTGGGCTTCTAACAACAAATTTTACAAATCATCCTCTACAAAATACTCTGTCAAGTCAAGTATCAGTCCACCCCAGTGGCAGCTTATGTCAGGGGGGTTCTGTATCTATCACTTTAGATACAAATGTCTAGTTTTATTTTATTGATTTATTTTTTTTTATTAACTGTCCATCCAATACCAGTCAAGAAACCCCCCCAAAAACAAATTCCCTGTTCAACTGGTTCATTCCCCAGACTCCACCCACTAACACAAGCGCCATCCTCAGACCCCTTTTATACTGAGTCTTTTGGGGCTTTTTAATTGTATTTAGAATTTTTTCTTTTAACTGCCCCCAATCCCAGTAAACAAACCCCCCAAAAAAACATTCCCTGTTCAACTGATTCTTTCCCATACGCCCAGCAACACAGGCACCCACATGCCCCTTTTATACAATGTCTTTGGGAAATAAAATAATATTTGTATTGTGTTGTGTGTAACTTAAATGTTCCCATTGATTTCAGTGGAATGAGGTATGCGAAAAATGAGGGAAAAAGAGGAAAATCTGCACTTTTCGCTGGAAATTATTCGCCATACGGAAAATGCCATTATTTGCCAATTTCAGTTTGAGGTGAAAATTTTCGCCATCCCTACTCAGTGGTCACTTCCTCCTCATCAGACTCACTGAATGCATAACAGTCCTTCCAAGTCCCTCTTTTATTATCATTAAACTGCTCATAGAGATAACAGTCACTATGAGCATCTCCTGCCTCAGTTTTGCTTACCAACTCACAGTACAACAGCCTAGCACATCTGTTTCTCTCTGTAGCTGCTTGTATTGTGTTTCATTTCCTAGAAAACATCACATTTTTATAGAGAAAAGGGGAAAAACATGATTAAAGGGGAAAAACTTTCTAGCCATTGAAAACACAGCGAACATTTTAGTCGCTTTATTTAAAGCAGATTTTCCCATGAAAAAGTGGACAACCACTGTTTTCACCGGAACATGACCGGACCTTTTGCCCACCTGTAGTGGTGAGTGCATCACACAATGTGCAATGAGTGGGCACGAACTGCCATATCCTTGCATCTACAGAATCTCTATCAGGCGGTGGAGGAGGTAATGATGACAGAGGTAGTTCTTCAGAAGATGTTGCTATGTCTTTCCATGCCCAGACCCTAGCAGAAGAAGCTGATGACGAAGCAGGTATTTAGCTCTCCATTGCACTTTCAGGCTCATGCTGGGTTTCTCTATTCTTTTCCTTTTAGATTTCTGCCTCAAATCTTGGTATACTTGGGGAGAGACAGGGGGTACAGCACCAGTGGCTCCTGATTCTGTTTTTTGCGGGTCTAGCTTCATGTGAGTTATCAGGGAGCCTGTGCCAATGTGTGTTCCTTACTTTCACCTTTTCATTGTCTTGTCACAGATCGTGCACAGTGCCATCTCTGATGATGGAACTGTGCCTTCCCCAAGAGAATAATAGTCACACAACCATCACCTCAGGAGAGAGGGGAAAGCTGGGGAAGAATGACCTCTTTCTTCTTCTCCACAATACCCTTCACTGGCTGGGGCAGAAAATGCTGCTGCTGCTGCTCTATCAGAATCAGCACTACAACTGGGACCAGGATTATTGCTGGCAAATGGAACCTGTCTTAGTCCCACAGTGGCCACAGTGGTCTGTGGCACACTTGTGTGCTCATCATCAGCCTGCTGCCTTTCTAACTCAGCAGCAGCAGGAATTACAGCAGCAGCAAACACTGAAATGTCACTGCTTGTAGTGGTAGTAATGTCCATCTTCATATGTATATCTGTGTCACATTTCTTCTTGATTTCAGCTAAAAATTCCCTCATTCTCTCCTCTTCTCAGTCTGCTCCACCAGTATCTTGCTGCTGATGATGGTCTATGAGAGTTGGACTTGTTGGTGATGATAAGAAATGTGACAGAGGGTCCCCTACTAGCACAAATACCATCTCTTCTTAAGATGAAGAAGGCAGGGTGGCAGCATTAGAAGCAGGTACAGGCAGCTGATGTGTGCTGATGCCAATACTGCTAGCCAGTTCTGCCTTCATTAGTATCATGTCCCAGAGGAACAATGCTGGGGGAAGGTGAATCACAGCATCAGGGGACTGTTATGGGCTCCCTTGACTGTTAGTTTGGCTGCTCATCATCATCATGGCTAGCTTCACCTCAGCATTAGGAGCATCAACAGTCACATTAGTCCCACCACCAGCTGTTTCATCACAATTACCATAATCACACCCCCTCCCTCACCCCAACCACTCTCTAGCGTAGTGGTAGTAGTTGGACTTCCTGCCTATGGCAAGGGTAACTTAGGGTCCCCTGACCTGTGATGCTCAAACGGCTACCCAATTCTACCCTGGTCTCAATTTTACCCCAGATCTGAAGGGACAATGTAGGGGGACTGGACATCAGTGGTTCTGGGAAATCAGGGCTCCCAGACCATTCCATGGTGGTGGTCGTCACTTCCTCCTCTTTGACTCACTTCCAGCTCCTCTTTTTCTTTTCCATACGGGTGCTCATATTGTTAGCCAACAATCTGAGACTCTGCTGCCTTTATTTCACTAAATGAATTTCTAGAAAACCACCTAGCATGTTCTATAGCTCTCTAGCTGCTTTGTTTTCAGTTCCACTTTCAGGAAATGTCATTTTTTTACATAAAATTGTGAAGTACACATAAGTAAATAGGTGGGAGGCTTGTAGCCATTGAAAACAATTGCAAAAACATGTTTGGAGTAGATGAGAAAGAAAAAAAAATTAAGGGGTTTGTTGAGGTTAGATTTTCAAGTGAAAAAGTGTACAAACGTGGTTTTCAAGGAATTTCTTGAGGGAACATAATTGGACCTTTCGCACACCCTTAATAATGACCATGCACATAAATTTCTAGTATGAAGAATGAAGATCAACATGTTAGGTGAATTTAATAGCTCAGACAGAAGCTAAGTCTAGTTTTAAGGTGAGTTACAGAGTGTAATACATTTCACTTGAACAGAGAAAACTCCCTCACCAGTATAAGAGTGATGTTAACTGGACATTATTATGTATTCAAAAGGCATAGTAGCAATGCTACTCTTGGCTCTCCATTGAAACAATGCTTTCTTCTATGAAAAGAAATAGATTAGAAGAGCTATTTTTTATGGAAATGTGAGATACAACCATTATAAAAACATTCACTTGCTCTTCTCTTTCTCACTGACTAACCTGATAAATGTCATGGAAACCTGCAGGGAAGAAAGAACAGGTTATTACATTATTTAAAACATCAGCCTTTTCATTTCTATTTGTTTTAAGTAATAGCTTCTTTCATAGATATGTAGGAAAATGTTAACCTACAAAAAATGGGTTTATACATAATAAATCGTTTAGTTATACAAACAAGACAAATCTTTGGTATTTTTAAGAAATGTCAGGTGCTTTTTCCAAAGTATATTAAAAAAGGCCACTGAATAAAAAAATATCCATCTACAGCCTTATATGATTTGACTGGCTTCCAGTAACCTTTGTTAATCTGTTGAAAAAAGTGACAGTGGTTTAAAACATCCTTTAAGACTAGTGGCTTTTAGAATGCCTATATAAGAGTTGAAGAAACATGTCACTCTAGTAAACAAGCTATGATAATTATCTGAAATAGCTTTTTTAAGAATAATTCCAATGAGGCAGATACATCCATATTTCCTTATTATAAAGTTTAGCATGTTTTTTCACATCTTGATTAGTGTTCTGCTTACCACCTTTTTATTGTCTTCCTTTGTTCATATATTTCTCATCATCTCAATTTACTTTGACAAGATTGCATGGAGAAAAAGAATAGTGTGAACAAAGCTATTAAGATATATTTTATTGAATTGGTGATGTAGGTGTGGTATTTATAACTAATAGAATCTGATATGACTTCCTTTCTCACTCAACTATGATAACATTATACAAAATAATGCAGTAATGACAGTGCTTACAGCAATGAGGAGAACAATTTAAGATTAAGAGACAACAAAATGATAATGAGTTATGATGTAATATTCAGATGCCTACATAAACAAAAAAGGTTTTTAGTCTCTTTTTGAAAATAACTGTGGACGGGGAGTCTATGACTAAATATGGAAGATATTTCTAGTTTGTTGGTACTGCATACATGAAAGCTTTAGCCACAAAAGTAAAGGAAGATTTGGTGACTTCTGCCATGCTGTCATTTGCAGATCTCATTAGGCAAGCTGGATTATAGGGAATGCATAACTCCTTCAGGTATGTCAGTAAACCAAACTTGAAGTATATGTAATGTTTCACAGAGTGCCAGTGTAGGTTATATGACAAGAGTAAGGTGTATGGATGGTTCGTTAATAATCTGGCAGCAGCATTCTTCACCAGTCTGTATACTTCTTTACTTGGAAGTCTTACACACAGTCAGTTGCAGTAATTCAATCCTGAGGATATGTCATGAACCACTGTTGAGAGGTCTTCTTTGGATATCAGTTGCCTTATCTGGGTTATGATCCTTAGATGGTAGGAGGATTTGATCACCACTGACACCAGATGTATGAATGTCAGGCCACATTCTAAGGAGATCCAAAGATTTTGCACTCATTTTGTTTTTAACCATTGTGTTCCCCCAACTTCAAGGAACAGTGTTTGAAGTGGAGGAGCTGTGTTCATGTAATGAGTCATCTCCATTAGAACCCCTGGGTATAGCAGAACATACATCTGAAGAAACACTCTGTGATCCTCCAGAGACTAAATATTCAAATAAGATAATAAATATGTCTCCCAGCCCATAGCAATTCTTCAGTCACTGTATTAATATTCAGTGGGGCAGAAGTCTAAAAGTAGTAGACTTTAGTGGCTTATAGAATACATGTGTAAATAAATGGCTTTCCACTTGCCTTGCAACTACTTTCATCAATTAACTTTCTTAGGAAGGACAGGGCTGAGACAGGCCTGTAGATTGCCATGCCAGATGGATCCAATGATGGATTTTTCAGAAGTGGTCTGACAATTGCTTCCTTCAATCATTGGAGAAAAATGCCTGTGTACATAGAGCAATTGACAAAAGCTGGGATAATTATGTCACCACACTCGCTGAGAAGATGAGAATGGACTGGGTCCAGCTAGCAGGGTGCAGCTGCTGAATTTTATGATGTTATATCAAATGTGCAAAAAGCTTACATTAAAAGTTTGATTCTTTTTTTTTTTTTTAAAGCAGCAAAGTATATTCAAAATAAATTCATGACAGTCGCATAGCAGAATGCAGACATAATTTTAACATATTATATGAAACACTATCATTTAATATATATGGTTGCAATGGAACAGAGAAATCAGTGCTAATCAAAATGTTCTGCTTAAGTGCAAACAGTATGTAGAAGCAATGAAGATCATCTCATACATAAGTGCTGAGGTAAGCACTGATATAGACACAGCCATCCTAAAGCATGTAGTTTGCTTCCCTGCTACAAATTTCAAAGCATGGTTAGCACAGAAAAATGAAGTGTAGTGATGAGCGAGCATGCTCGGCCGAAGCTCGGTTCGGCTCGAGCATCGCTCTGCTCGGCACATGGCGGTACTCGTACGAGTACCGCATGTGCTCGCCCGCCATGTTCGGGTCTCCTCCCCGCACGTTTCGCGGCTGCTGCGCAGCCAATAAACGTGCGGGGAGGCTCTGACATCAGTGTAATGCCAGCAGCCATGTTGGCTGCTGGCATTACACTGATTGGCTGGCCAGAACCCGTGATCGGGTGCTGTATAGCACCTGACCAGCGAGTTCGGCTCAGTCTTAGCCAGGGAGAGATGAGGATAGGAAGGGAAAGTCAGTGTAGGCAGAAAAAAAGCGCGTTTGAGCAACAAAAAGACCCAAAAGTCCTTTTTAGGACTACTGTGTGTGGGGGCAGCAGATATATTTTGTTTTGGGGGGCAGAGTTTAAAAAAAAAAGTCACATATTCCGTTCACTGTGCCTAGCCGCAGATTAGCAGCACATTCTGTTTAGTGTGCAAAGTTTCAGATTAGCAGCACATTCTGTTTAGTGTGCAAAGTTGGAGATTAGCAGCACATTCTTTGTAGTGTGCAAAGTTGCAGATTAGCAGCACATTCTGTTTAGTGTGCAAAGTTGCAGATTAGCAGCACATTCTGTTCAGTGTGCAAAGTTGCAGATTAGCAGCACATTCTGTTTAGTGTGCAAAGTTGCAGATTATCAGCACATTCTGTTTAGTGTGCAAAGTGTAAAAAATAAAAGTCACTTATTCCGTTCACAGTGCCTAGCCGCAGATAAGCAGCATATTCTGTTTAGTGTGCAAAGTTGCAGATTATCAGCACATTCTGTTTAGTGTGCAAAGTGTAAAAAATAAAAGTCACTTATTCCGTTCACTGTGCCTAGCCGCAGATAAGCAGCACATTCTGTTTAGTGTGCAAAGTTGCAGATTAGCAGAACATTCTGTTTAGTGTGCAAAGTGTAAAAAATAAAAGTCACATATTCCATTCACTGTGCCTAGCCGCAGATAAGCAGCATATTCTGTTTAGTGTGCAAAGTGTAAAAAATAAACGTCACATATTCCTTTCACTGTGCCTAGCCGCAGATTAGCAGCACATTCTGTTTAGTGTGCAAAGTTGCAGATTAGCAGCACATTCTGTTCAGTGTGCAAAGTTGCAGATTAGCAGTACATTCTTTTTAGTGTGCAAAGTTGCAGATTAGCAGCACATTCTGTTCAGTGTGCAAAGTTGCAGATTAGCAGCACATTCTGTTTAGTGTGCAAAGTTGCAGATTAGCAGCACATTCTGTTCAGTGTGCAAAGTTGCAGATTAGCAGTACATTCTTTTTAGTGTGCAAAGTTGCAGATTAGCAGCACATTCTGTTCAGTGTGCAAAGTTGCAGATTAGCAGCAAATTCTGTTTAGTGTGCAAAGTTGCAGATTATCAGCACATTCTGTTTAGTGTGCAAAGTGTAAAAAATAAAAGTCACTTATTCCGTTCACTGTGCCTAACCGCAGATAAGCAGCACATTCTGTTTAGTGTGCAAAGTGTAAAAAATAAAAGTCACTTATTCCGTTCACTGTGCCTAGCCGCAGATAAGCAGCACATTCTGTTTAGTGTGCAAAGTTGCAGATTAGCAGCACAATCTGTTTAGTGTGCAAAGTGTAAAAAATAAAAGTCACTTATTCCGTTCACTGTGCCTAGCCGCAGATAAGCAGCACATTCTGTTTAGTGTGCAAAGTTGCAGATTATCAGCACATTCTGTTTAGTGTGCAAAGTGTAAAAAATAAAAGTCACTTATTCCGTTCACTGTGCCTAGCCACAGATAAGCAGCATATTCTGTTTAGTGTGCAAAGTTGCAGATTATCAGCACATTCTGTTTAGTGTGCAAAGTGTAAAAAATAAAAGTCACTTATTCCGTTCACTGTGCCTAACCGCAGATAAGCAGCACATTCTGTTTAGTGTGCAAAGTTTTAAAAATAAAAGTCACATATTCTGTTCACTGTGCCTAACCGCAGATAAGCAGCACATTCTGTTTAGTGTGCAAAGTTGCAGATTAGCAGAACATTCTGTTTAGTGTGCAAAGTGTAAAAAATAAAAGTCACATATTCCATTCACTGTGCCTAGCCGCAGATAAGCAGCATATTCTGTTTAGTGTGCAAAGTTGCAGATTATCAGCACATTCTGTTTAGTGTACAAAGTGTAAAAAATAAAAGTCACTTATTCCATTCACTGTGCCTAGCCGCAGATAAGCAGCATATTCTGTTTAGTGTGCAAAGTTGCAGATTATCAGCATATTCTGTTTAGTGTGCAAAGTGTAAAAAATAAAAGTCACTTATTCCGTTCACTGTGCCTAACCGCAGATAAGCAGCACATTCTGTTTAGTGTGCAAAGTGTTAAAAATAAAAGTCACATATTCTGTTCACTGTGCCTAACCGCAGATAAGCAGCACATTCTGTTTAGTGTGCAAAGTTGCAGATTTGCAGCACATATTCCGTGTAATATGAAGAAGGCGGGTAAAAAGGGACGGGGAAGTGGACGTGATCCTGATAGTTCAGGGCGCGGGTCAGGACGCGTAGAAACTGTGCCTGGTGCCAGAGCACAAGAAAGAAAGACATCCACCATACCTAGCTTCATGTCTCAGTTTACAGGGCGTCGCAGGACATCACTCTCGAGGTCAGACCACTGCGAACAGGTGGTCGGTTGGATTTCAGGTGATACTGCTTCCAGTCGGTTAAGCACCACCCTGTCTTCCACCAAGTCCACTCTCAGTAGCCAAGAGTCTGGTCAACATAATCCTCACCCTGATCATCCTTCCTCCCACCATAGAGGGTCTGGTTAAAGAAGTGATCCCACACTGGGATATAGTGAGGAGCTCGTCTCATCACCAATCCTTAATTTGAACCTCTCTCCAAGCACGCTTGCAGAGGAACATGAAATCTTGTGCCCTGATTCACAACCTCTAGAGGGTACCCAATCACAAGAAGATGACAGAGGTGAACGGCATTTAAGGTCAAAGGAAGTGGATGATGATGATGATGAGACACAGTTGCCATCAAATCAACCACTATTACTGTCTCAAGACCTTGATGAGGAGGATGATATACAGTTGTCAATGACTGAGTATGTGGTGGGATCAAGAAATGAGGAGGATGATCAGAGTGAGGAAGTGGAGGAGGACTTGGTGGACGATGAGGTGACTGACCCCACCTGGGAAGGTGGAGAGCCGAGCGATGACAGCAGTCCTAAGGGTGAGCCATCTGCAGCACCGCAACAGGCTGGAAGAGGCAGTGGTGTGGCTACAGAAAGAAGGCGGACCGCACCAAACCGGCCTGCAAATGTTCCACGGAGCACCCCCTTGCGTAAATCTCCCTTGCCAAGGGCTAGGTGTTCCGTGGTATGGCGTTTTTTTAAGGAAAGTGCGGACGACAAAAAAATTGTAGTTTGCAACCTGTGCCACACCAGAATGAGCCGAGGCATGAACACTAGAAACCTCACCACCACCAGCATGATCCGACACATGGCATCCAAGCACCGTAATAAGTGGGAGGAACGCCCGGATCGCCAATCTGTGTCTGCAGGCCACACCACTGCCTCCTCTTCCCCTGTTTTCGGTGCCGGCCAATCGCCTGTCGAAGGCGCAGGCCCGCATACCTCCCGCCCTGCACCTGTACCATCTGAAGCACCATCAGCGACCACATCCACTTCCCTGTCCCAGCGCAGCGTCCAAATGTCGTTACCCCAGGCATTTGAGCGCAAGCGAAAATACCCAGCCACCCACCCACAGGCCATAGCACTAACCTCACACCTTTCCAAATTACTGGCCATCGAAATGCTGCCATTTAGGCTTGTGGAGACTGAGTCCTTCCTCAGCCTGATGGCAGCAGCTGTCCCTCGGTATGCGGTCCCCAGCCGCCACTACTTTTCCCGGTGTGCCGTCCCCGCCTTACACCACCATGTGTCCCGTAACATCACCCGTGCCCTGACCAACGCAGTTACTGGGAAGGTCCACTTAACGACTGACACATGGACAAGTGCTTGTGGCCAGGGACGCTACATTTCCCTGACGGCACACTGGGTGAATGTCGTGGAGGCTGGGAGCGACTCGGACCCTGGGATGGCACAGGTGCTACCCACGCCGAGGATTGCGGGCCCTAACTCCATCAGGGTTTCCGCCAGCACCTACGTTATTGGCTCCTCCTCCGTTTCCACCTCCGAATTCTCTGCGCGCAGCGCCACTCACCCATCAGCCAGTAGCTGGAAGCAGTGTAGCACTGCAGTGGGGAAGCGTCAACAGGCCGTGCTGAAGCTGATCTGCCTTGGGGACAAACAGCACACGGCCTCAGAGCTGTTGCAGGGGATTAGTCACCAGACCGAGCAGTGGCTCTCGCCACTCAACCTGCAACCAGGCATGGTTGTGTGTGATAATGGGCGTAACTTGGTGGCGGCTTTGGAGCTCGGCAAGCTCACACACGTACCATGCCTAGCGCATGTATTTAATTTAGTGGTTCAGCGATTTCTAAAAACCTACCCCAATTTGCATGATCTCTTGACCAAGGTGCGCCGCGTGTGTGCACATTTCCGTAAGTCATCAACAGCTTCAGCCGGCCTGTTGAAGCTGCAGCAGCGCTTACAATTGCCAGCTCACCGGCTGCTGTGTGACGCGAGCACGCGCTGGAACTCCACCTTCCACATGTTGGCCCGGCTTTGTGAGCAGCAGAGGGCAGTAGTGGAGTACCAGCTGTTACACGGTCGTCGCCTCTCCGTTCAACTTCCTCTAATCAGAAGTGAGGAGTGGGAATGGATGTCAGACCTCTGTGAGGTTTTACGCAATTTTGAGGAATCGACACAGATGGTGAGCGGCGATAACGCTATTATCAGTGTAACCATCCCACTTCTGTGTCTACTGAAACGCTCGCTGCTCACAATTAAAACCGACGCTTTGCATGTGGAAGAGGTGGAAATGCGGGAGGAAGAGCTTACACAAGGTGATAGCCAGAGCACCCTCACTTTGTCTTCTCAGCGACAATTGGAGGAGGCGGAGGAGGAGGAGGAGGAGGAAGACACGGTTGCCTCCGCTACAGAGGGTAGCCATGGAACTTTAGTTCCATCTCTTCAGCGTGGGTGGGCAGAAGAGGAGGAAGAGGATGAGGAGATTGAGAGTCATCCTCCTGGTGAGGACAGCGAAATCTTGCCTGTTGGTACTCTGGCACACATGGCTGACTTTATGTTAGGCTGCCTTTCCCGTGACCCACGCGTTATACGCATTTTAGACAACACGGATTACTGGGTGTTCACCCTTCTGGACCCCCGCTACAAAGAGAATTTCTCATCTCTCATTCCTCCGGTGGAGAGGACAAGCAAAATGGTGCAATACCAGAAGGTTCTTGTCGAAAAATTGCTCCAAAATTTTCCATCTGACAACGCTGGCGGCAGAGTACGTGCTACCTTGGCCAACCGAGAAGGGGAGAAAAGGGGAGCACACAGCAGTTCCGACAAAGGCAGGGCAACACTCTCCAAGGCGTGGGACACCTTCATGACACCCCGCCAGCACCCTCACCCTGATGCGCAGCCTAGTGTCACAAGGAGGGAAAAGTTTTGGAAGATGGTGAAGGAGTACATAGCAGACCGTGTCAGCGTCCTCAATGATCCCTCTGTGCCTTACAACTACTGGGTGTCCAAGCTGGACACGTGGTATGAACTGGCACTCTACGCCTTGGAGGTGCTGGCCTGCCCTGCCGCCAGCGTTCTGTCTGAGCGGGTATTTAGTGCTGCTGGTGGCATCATAACAGATAAGCGTATCCGCCTTTCCACCGAAAATGCTGATAGGTTGACACTTATAAAAATGAACAAGGCCTGGATTTCCCCTGACTTCTCCACTCCACTGGAGGAAAGCCCCGGGTGAGCATAAAGTGACTTTATATATGTTATTTACAATGATGGGAATACTCTGTATTCCCATTCACCCCTTCCACCCAAAAAATGGGTATATGGTTGACTCTCTTCCATATACCCTGGGATATAATTTTTATATAGGGCCAGCTCACCAGCGGGCCCTGTGATATAATTTTTATATAGGGCCAGCTCACCAGCGGGCGCTGTTTGACAATTTTTGTATAGGTCAGCTCACCAGCGGGCCTTCTCATATAATGTTTTATTGGGTCAGCTCTCTAGCGGGCCCTCTCATATAATGTTTTATAGCGTCAGCTCACTAGCGGGCCTTCGCATATAATGTTTAGGATGGTCAGCTCCGCAGCAGACCCTCACCCATAATGTTTTAGATGGTCGGCTCAGCGCACATTTCCTTCTTAATCATGGCCCCAGTTCAGAAAAATCGAGGAAATTTTTGGGAGAATTTGCCTCTGCGCACGTTTCCCTCTTAATCATGGCCCCAGTTCAGAAAAATCGATGAAATTTTTGGGAGAATTTGCCTCTGCGCATGTTTCCCTCTTAATCATGGCCCCAGTTCAGAAAAATCGATGAAATTTTTTGCAGAATTTGCCTCTGCGCACGTTTCCCTCTTAATCATGGCCCCAGTTCCGAAAAATCGATGAAATTTTTTGCAGAATTTGCAGATGATATACAAGTAAATATACAGCAAATACTGTTTGGTAACAATTTTTCGCCTAAAGTCGTTTTTATCTTCCTTTTTGTGTGTTTTACGGTCAGTCTGTAAAAATGGCGTACTACGGGCGAAACATCGTTCCCAGCAGCGATGTTGGAGTCCAAGATGCATCCAGACATCCTCCCTATGCTGTCCCTGAACCATTTCTGTGGTGTTTCCATCATTTTCTGCCCTTTTCCTATGGACCAGGCACCCTCCCCTCATCAGAGCAGGGGGGTGCCTGGTGTAATGCTCGAGTCCTCCCATTGACTTCAATGGGGCTCGGGTGCTCGGCCGAGCACTCGAGCCTCCGGGGGCGCTCGGTCAGAGCACCCGAACACCCGAGCATTGGGGTGCTCGATCATCACTAATGAAGTGTCATCAGGGTATGCCACAAAGACCAATGTTCTGCCTCTTTATAGCTTAGCTTGATGACCTATATATGGGGGTCTTTTATCATGTAGTTAGAGTGTTTATCTACCTTGTGATGACTCCCACTATTAAGTTGAAACTGGTCAGTTGTTGAAGGAACATTAAAGTAAATCTTCCCAATTATCAGTGACTGGCCAAATTTTTAACAATCGACATGCATGTTCATGTGAAGTAATACAGATCAGCAAGCTATCCAACCATAGCTATTTTGTATAATTTATGAAAATAAAGCATTAGGAATTAAAGGGATAATAATTTATTTGATTTGTAGCATATAGACCAACAAAGCCATATAGGATCATTAAAATGAATCTTGTATATTTCAGTTCCTCATTTAACTGGGAAAAATAGAGGCAAAATTAATAAACTGGAAACAAATCATGGTGTGTCATGGCACTTTCTTAGTTGTCCACTTGGTGGTATAGATAATTTGAAAGTTATAGATTTGGAGCATATCCCTAAAGGTACAGGGAGCAGATTTCAAAAACTCTTACCAGGGAGGCATTCTGGATTTGTACTTTGATATAGCCTCCTGTTTTTGATTATAGGCTTATGTTTTACACTTTTGGTGAGGGAGTGTGAGAAGGGAGCAAAGGAGAATTTTCCTTCATAGCCTAAAATTCTTAGTGACTGACATGGAAGACACAAGACAGCCAAGATCCAAGTTCCTGATCTGGCTGTTATTTCTGTGTTGGAGTCTGAAGAAAGAAGCAGTTAAACAGGAAGTGTGGTTTTCTTTTCTTTTTTTTTGTTGACAGTGATAGTGATAGGGGACAGTTGATTATTTTAAAAAATGAGCTGGGACTGAAATAAACTGATACTAGACAAGAGATTATTTTGTAGAGGACCAGGGAAAGACATCACACACAATCAATTATATTGTGTACTTAACAGTAAAAACAAATACAATAGTTGCATAATGTCCAGAAAATGTACAAGTTTTGTGTTGATCCCTCTCCTCCCAAGAAGGATGCAGTGTGTCAAACTCCCACCAAAGGTTCTGCCACCACCAGTACTAATAATAAAACTGCTAAAAACACTGAACACTGACAACATTCCCCTGACTCTTAGAGTCCCCCACCACCACCACCGGCATTGTCCAGATTTAACATGATCCTGAAGAATGCAGAATTGTAGCAGCAACAATACCACCACCACCAAAAACACATATTGACTGACTGTACTGACAGTCTGCCTTCTCCAACTCAACAAGAGATGCCAAGTGTGACAGTAAGGGACCCTTTGTCTCATTTGTCATCACCTCCTCCAACTAGTGAGATGTCTGTAATACAGCAACAGCAGCAGCACAGAGGGAGGGGCTGGTGGTGGTGATGATGATGGTGGAGAAGTTAGGGTAGAAGAGACATTAATGGCCTTTTTAGCCCAAACCGAGAAGGAATGGGAGACAGGGATGGGGATGGGAATCACCATCACCAGCAGTGAGATTTTGGAATTTGCAGAGTTTGCTGCAGCTGTAATTCCTGCTGCAGCTGAGTTGCAAGGAAAGCAGAATGCTGAGGAGCAGGCTAGTGTTCCGCAGACCACGTGGACACAGTGGGAATGGGGTCCAGTGATGTGGGACTAGGACAGATTCCACTTGTCAGCAGCAATACTACTGGTCATAGTTTCAGTGCTGATTCTGAGGCAGTAGCAGCAACAGTAGCAACATCATCCTCTGCCCCAGCCAGAGAAGGGGAATGTGGAGGATAAGTAGAAAGAGGCCAGATCATCTCCACCTTTCTTGTTCCCCCTGAAGCCCTGGGTGTAGGACTATTATTCTATTGGGGAAGGCACAGTACAGTCATCAGTGACAGTACTGTGTACAATTTGTAAAAATCAGTAAAAAGAGGAAAGGGGGGAATGCACCTTGGCACAGCCACCCTGATAACACACATGAAACACAGACACTGTGACATTTATTTGAAACATGTTAAAGCCAAACATCCACCAAAGGAAATCAAGCACCACTGTTACTGTACCCCCTGACTCTCCCCAAAGGCAACAAGAGGTGAGGCTTAAATCAAAGAGGAGGAAGAATAGAGAAACCCAGCCAGAGCCTGAAAGTTTGACGGCGAGCAAAACACCTGGCTCACCATCACCTTCTTGCTCTAGGGTCTGGGCATGGGAAGATCTTGTAACTACATCTTCTGGTGATCCATCTCATTCAACTTTACCTACCCCACCACCTGATAGCCATTCAGTAGATGCAAGGATGTGGCAGTTCATGTCCACCCATTGTTAAGCTAACCACACATGATAGTGTGGAGGAGGGTAATTGCAAGCAGGGCATCAAACGGCATCTGAGGAGATACCATCCCACAGAATACATTAGCTAATGGCAGAGAGGGTTCATCATTATTAACAACTGCTGTTGTTAATCCCATTCCTTTTGAGCTGCCTAATCATTCTGCTGCTTAAACAACTCATCAGCAGCATCAAGAACAGCAGTCACAAATTCCACAATGACACCGGGGCATTTGACAATGGCCATCATGACCACCATAACATGATCTGCTGAGGGCTTGTTCTTAAAAAAAAAAAAAAACAGAGGCCTACAATAAAATCAATTTCTGTGGGCTTGTTTCCAACAAGTCTACGTTCTACATGTCACTGATTCCTCAGGGCTTTTGAAGCTAACAAGCCGGATTGCTAAAAATGATCTGTGATTCCTCAGGATTTGTGACACTAACAAGCCAAATTGATAAAAAATATCTGTGATTCCTCAGGGCTTGTGACACTAACAAGCCAAATCCCTACAAATGAATGTTTTCTCAGGGCATGAGCCTATCACAAGTCTAAGTCCTACAACAAATCAATGTTTCCTCAGGGCTTGTGCCTCTAATATGTCTAAGTCTTACAAATCAATGTTTCCTCAGTACTTGGGTATCTAACAACAAGTCTAAGTCCTACAAATAATCCTCAACAAATATATTTGCTATATGCTGTGTGTAAATTCAATGTCCCCATTGATTTCAATGCAATGAGCTAGCTAAAAAAAGCATAAAAACTTTTCACAAAAATGATTTGCCAAGTCAGGAGAACCATTATTCGATGATTTTGGTTTGAGGTGAAAATTTTTGCCTATCCCTACTCTTAAAGTCTGGAGGAATTAAAGAATAATGGAGAAGAAGCAGTGGGTGATACTGAAGATGACTTAATAGAACATATCTCTCTTGCATCATCCTCTTCTTCAGATGCAGATGAAGTTGAGAGTGACACGGACGAACTTTAGTTGAAAGGCAAAGGCTCTGTCTTCCACCATTGAAAAGGAACACTGCGCCTGTCTATAAACTGTAGGGATGGGTGGAAATTTTCACCTGAAAATGAAATCGGTGAAAAATGGCACTTTCCGCTTGGCTAAAACTTTCCAGCGAAAAGTGCAGATTTTCCGCTTTTTTCTGCTTTTTTCACCTAGCTCATTCCATTGAAATCAATGGGAACATAGAAGTTACAACAAACAGCAAATATTATTTTATTTCCCAAAGGCATAGTATAAAAGGGGCATGAGGGTGCCTGTGTTGGTGGGATGTAGGGAAAGAATCAGTTGAACAGGGGATGATATTTGGGGGGGGGTTGTTTACTGGGATTGGGGGGCACTTAATAAAATAAATCCTAAGTAAAATAAAAACCATAAGACATGGCATAAAAGAGGTGATTGACATGAATATGAGGAGGGTGCCTGTGTTGGTGACTGAATTAATCATTTGAATGGTGAATTTGTTTTGGGGGGATTTCTTGACTGCTATGGGGGGACAGTTAATTAAAAAATTAATCAATAAAATAAAATAAGAAATTTGTATGTAAAGTGATAGAAACTGAACCTCCTAATATAAGATGCCACTGGGGTGGACTGGTACTTGACTTGATAGAGTATTTTTTGTAGAAGATGATTTGTTTGATTTGTTGTAAGAGGCCTTTGTAGGACTTAGACTTATTAGAGGCCCAAGCCCTGAAGAAACATTGATTTGTAGGACTTAAGCTTGTTTGGCACAAGCCCTAAGGAAACACTGATTTGCAGGACTTAGGCTTGTTAGAAACAAACCCCCAACAAATTGTTTATTTTTCTTTTTTGTAGGACTAGTTTCTTTTTTTAATTTTTTTTTTTTTTTCAAAACACAAGCCCTGAGAAAAAAATAAAAACGCCCTACTGGCCTAATGCCAGCAGGTCGTGTTGCCCAGTGGCCACTGTCAAATGTCCTCCTGAGTTGCAACTGCTGTTTGTACCGCTGCTGCTGATTTGCTTAAGCAGCATGATGATTAGGCAGCTGAAAGGGAATGGGATCAGCAATAGCAGTAACATGGAAGCTGGACGATGAAGGTTCCACTTGCCAGGACTGGCTCCAGTGATGCGCCTGAGGTAGTAGAAGCAGAATAAGTAGCCCCCTGTATATGTGGAGAGAGGAAGAGGTTGGCCATTAAATCTTCTCCATCTGCCCCTCCTCCAAAATTATCATGGGTGTGTTGTCATTAGAATATATTTTTTCCCTTGAGAGCAGGAACAGCGGGTTTCATCAGCAACTGCAATGTGCACAGTGTGTGTGTGGTAAATAATATCTGGGGGCACAACGGTATCCAAACACCATGACACCCGAAACCAAGTACTGCCGCTGTCACTGAACCCCTTTTCCAGACCTGCTAAGGACACATGACAACTTGCTGACAGTTTAATAGTAATGATGAACCCTCCCTGCCACCATCTTAGAATATTCTGCAGGATGGAATCTCCTCAGATGCCGCTTGATACACTGATTGCAATTCTCCTCCACCACATTGGCATGTGTGGTCAATGCAGCACACAGTGTGCAATGGGTAGAGATGAACTGCCACATCCTAACATCATCAGAGTGGCTATCATTTGGCAGGGGAGGTAATGAACGAGGAGGATTGGCAAAAGATGTATTTACCCTAGAAGGTGATGGCGAGCTAGTTGTTTCACTCTTCCTGGAACTTTCAGTCTCTGCTTGGGTTGTTCTATTCCTCCTCCTCTTTGATCTCCACCTCACTTCTTGTTGACTTTCTGGAGAGTCAGGGACAGCAAAAGAGGTGCTTGATTTCTGAGGTGGGTGTTTGTCTTTAACATGTTTCATGTAAATGTCATGGTGTCTGTGTTTCATGTGTGATATTAGGGTGCTTGCACCAAGGTGTGTTCCCTCCTTTCCTCTTTTCAATGACTTGTCATAAATTGTGCACAGTGCCGTTGCTGATGACTGCACTGTGCCTGCCCCAACAGAAAAATAGTCCCACACCCATGATGACTGCAGGGGGAAGGGAACAGATGGAGAAGAATGGCCTTTCTTCTTGTCCTCCACATTGCCCTTCATTGTCTGTGGCAGTGAATAATGTTGCTGCTGTTGCTGCTACTGCCTCAGATTCAGCACTGCCACTAGGGTCAGCAGTATTGCTACTGCTGGCATGTGGAACCTGTCCTAGTCCTGCATCACTTGTTGACCCCATTCCCACTTTGTCCAAGGTAGCCTGTGGCACACTAGCCTGCTCCTCAGCATCCTGCTGCCCTTGCATCTCAGCATCAGAAGGAATTAGAGCAGTTGCAAATTCCTCTTATTCCAAAATGTCATTGCTAGCGGTGGATGTGATACCCATCATCATCCCTGTCTCCCATTACTTCTCAGTTATTGCTGAAAAGGACATCAATGTCTCCTCCACCCTAGCTTCTCCAGCATCATCATCACTACCACCACTTGTCCCTACATGCTGTTGTTGCTGCTGCTCTATTCCCGACATCTCACTGCTGCTTGGAGGAGGTGATGAGTAATGTGACAGAGGGCCCCCTAATATCACACTTGCCATTTCCTTTTGACCTGAAGAAGAAGGCAGACTAGCACTAGCAGCAGGCACAGGCAGCTGATCTGTGCCTCTGTTGGTGGTGATGGTATTAATTCTGAGCCTGTTTTCCCCCAGCACCACTTCTGGCCTCTTAAGGGAACTCCCAGAGCCACAGGAATGGTGTGGGCTCCCTTGACTGCTAGTCTAGATGCTCTCAAATGTTTCCCCTACCACTCCGGCTGCTTCACCATTACTGCTACCTTTACTAACACCAACCACATCAAGTTCAGCCGCAGAGTCTTCTACCTCAGTCTCACAGTCACTTGTAATATGAGGATCTTGTTGATTACCCCCTCCTTCACTCCTAACGCTAACAAGCTGCTGAACCTTAGTAGCAGTAGTACTAGCACTGGCAGGACTGCTTGGGAATGGCAAGTGTGATTTAGGGTCCCTTGCTTTCACACTTGGCAACATTTTCACCCCCAGAATACTACAAGAAACACTAGCAGCAGGCGAAGTATTGGTGGCAGCAGGTTCAGCACAAGCAACAGGTTCAGCACTGCCAGCAGGTTCAGCACTGGCAGCAGTTACAACACTAGTGGCTGCATGTACAGAAATGGTGGCAATGGCAGCAGGGGTAGCACATCCAGCAACAGGTACAACACTAATGGCTGCAGGAACACCAATGATGGCACTGGCAGCAGGGGCAGCACGTCTTACAGCAGGCACAGGCAGCTGACCTGTCCTGCTCTCACTAGTACTACCCTTTTCTCCCTCCCTTCCCATTCCCTTTTCTCCCTTCCTTCCCTTTTCTTCCTTCCGTACCATTCCCTTTTCTTCCTTCCTTCTCATTAAATTCCACAAGATCCCTCCGGTGATTTAAGGGGACTGAACAGCCTTGGTTCAGTACTGCTTGTCACTTCCTCCTCCTCCTCCTCCTCAGACTCAGTGGACACATATTAAGGGTCCTTACAGTTCCTCTTTTTGCTGCTTATAGTGATAGGAGTCACTATAATCCTCTCCTGCCTCAATTTTTCCAAAATATCACAGCAGAACAGCACAACAAGTCTATCTCTGTAGCTGCTACTATTGTGTCTACCTTCAGCGAAAAGTCACGTTTTTATAGTGGAAGTGCAAAAACAACATAAATCAATGGGAGAAAACTTTCTAGCCATTGAAAAAAATGGAGAAAGATGAGAAAATTTTAACCATTTTAAAGAGGATTTTCCCGTGAAAAAGTGGGTAACAATGTGGTTTCCGTGAAATTTTTTGTGGGAACACTGCAACAACTTTTGCCCATCCCTAATAAACTGTTTAAGAAAACAATTGGCAAGTCTGACCCTGGTCAAGCAAAGAGGGCAAAAGGACATGCTCATCCTGTCAGTCAACTTAAGCATCTAGTGTTGAATGATTAGCAACAACACAGGTAGTCAAAAACCCTGCAGTCTATGAAATCCACAGTAAGTAGATACTTCACTCACGATACAGAAGCTAAGCATGTTGTTATCTCTTCTCCGTATAAGAAGCATGTGAGATACCACCTGAAGCACAACCACAGGTCTGACTGGGAGATACGCTATCAACATGTCAGAAGTGCCACAATTAGCAGCAGCAGAAACACTGCTAACATTTCCCCAGGATCCAGAGCACATAATAGACATGTTGTTGATGTGTCAGAGATTGTGCCAGGAGTTTGCTCATTTGATATAACACCTATGGCCCCTGCTGCAGAGGAGTATGACTCTTAGTTTGCTGTAGGAGATAACAGGAGTCATAGGCTACCCAAACATGCTACCTCCAGCTCCACCACCTCCTCTCCCCTAGTCATATTGTTAAAGCAATCAAGTTACACTGTTCTCTGCCATGTATTGCCAGTGCCAACCCACACTTACTGAGTTCTTGAGAAGGAGTCAAAAGCTTCACAAAAATAAACCCAAAGTATGCCTGTGGAATGGCAAGGTCACCAAGATGTTGACAGTGGACATGGTGCCGTATTCTTTTGTTGAAAACCAAGGATTTAGAGAACTGATGTCAGGTGTAGCTCCTTGCTGGCATATCCCAAGCCACAGTTATTTTTAAAGGATGGCTGTGCCAGAATTGTACAAGCATGTAGTTAGTGTAGTGGGCAAAGGACGCTAAAGCTCATATGGCAAGACAATCCACCTGACAACAGATATGTGGACAAATGGGCAGAATACAGACTATATGATTGTTACTGATTGCTGGGTTTCCTTCCCACCATCTGTGGGCAATACTAGTTTACAATATAATGTGACAGCCAATAATCTTGCCTGTGGTTCTGGAAGTATGATTAAAAGGAAACAGAAGGATAGCCCATAACATCAGCATGCTACGTTGTTCATACAGAGTTTTGAGAGATAGTCCCACAAAGGCATAGGTGTATTAAGAAAAATAGAGCAAGTGATAAAGGAATGGATTGTTGCCATCTCCTTAAAAGCTGGTTTAGAGTTTGCTCATAATGGCTCCAACCATAATTACAAAACAGACATGACCAAATAGTCAAGGACATGTTAGCGTGCTTTGAGCAAAATTGTTGCATAGTGTCCATTGAAAGCAATGAGGAATATATTCTTGTCACTATGTTGGACCCCTGCTTTAAACATAAAAGTTCAGAATTTCTACCAAAGCATGATCAGTGTGTCATAACAAGGAGTCCTGATGATCAGAAGCATCTATCTGAGGAATCTGATTCTGTTAAGAAATATAAAGATATGCTTATTGATCAAGATGGGGTTTACATTATGGTGGTTGAGAGGTACAAAGTTAGGGCCAAAACATTTGCTAGAAAGCATAGCGAAAAGGAAGGCAGCAAAGGGTTTATACAAACAGCAGCAGGGGCATCTTCATCAACCAGAACATCCTATTCCCATTTGAACAATGGGCAATTCATGGGTCTCAGGGATGGCAAATATCAAACATTGGTGATGGTGGTGGCACTGGTGGCAGCACATCTCAATGGGACTTGCTCCCTGAGTATGGGTTGGCAATTGATACACAGGAATGCCGTGTAGCTCCTAGGAGTGGTCCCACTGAATGTTAGATAGTTTCAGCATACGTGCGGGATAGCTACATTCTGGGCAGAAACAGTTACCCCATGAACTACTGGCAAATGAAATAATGTGTGTGTCTAAGACTTGACATGTACCACAGTGGAAATTCTTAGTTGCTCATCAGCAACATTGAGGTTGAGTGTGTTTTTAGAGCAGCTATTTATATTGCAAATGACTGTAGGACACATCTATCAAACAGCTGAAGAGAAAGGAGAAGAAGGAATATAGAAGAAGACAGACAGTAGCTGACCAGTGTGCTGAAGACCACGTTGGACATCAGGATTACAGGTAAGTGTTTCTTTTCTGTATATATATTTTTAAAGTTAGTCGGATTAACCTTGTGAGTGCCAATGAGGTATGCATACCCCTCTGGCACTCATAGGATTAATACTACTAACATTTGACACATTTTTTCAGTACTTTGGATATACTTATATAGGGCTTAGGGTCCTATATCAATACATCCACTGGTGACTTAGGCTTTTTTGGACCTTTTTTCCTTTCACTTCCTGCATCAGCAGTTTTTAACATGCGTTAGGGGACTCATAGCTCAGAAAAACTGAGTGCAGATTTTCACCTATTAGAGTGGGTCCCTTAACACATGCTAACACCTATCATATGGAATTTTTCTGCTGGCATTTCTTCATAATACTGGTAATTGAATGGCTTACCGTGCTTGAAAAAATGCCGGTGGTTTTTTTTTTGCCCCTTGGACTGAATTAAATCAAGGCCAATGACAAAGGAATATTTCCACAATAATGCTACCACCACAACCATTTTGGATTAAAGCCCCCTCCAGAAAAGAACAAAACACTTTATGCTACCAACAGGACATAACACCAAATTGGGTCACTACAAATAAAGTTTCCGCCTTAGAAGTGCATCCTACTTAACAGAACAGAAAAACAACACACATGCAATAAGTGATCTAAGCAAATAACAAAATCACAATTAAACTGGCAGATAAAGGAGGAGAAGTGATGATCATTAACACCCAGAACTATATATAAAGGGAAACATACAACTATCTGACATAAATTACTACAAAAAACTCAGCCAAGATCCCAGCAATATATATATACAAGGCTACTTCAAAATCTCATAAAAACATTCCCAAAGAATTCCCAAACAGAACTAAAAAAGCTTAACCAACCCTGCTGTGGTCACTTTCTAAATGTTTCCAAAAAATCCATAAACCAGGAAACCCAGCCAGGCCTGATGCTTATTCAATTAATCAGAAGAAGAAATATGGCTCAGAAGTTGTTTTTATCAACAAAGGATCTCCTTTATTAATTTTGG
Organism: Rhinophrynus dorsalis; assembly: GCA_037306005.1. NCBI lineage: Eukaryota > Metazoa > Chordata > Amphibia > Anura > Rhinophrynidae > Rhinophrynus > Rhinophrynus dorsalis. The sequence continues at coordinate 247,611,277 of CM074723.1, forward strand.
GGATCCAGTGGTGCTATCAACACCATGGTAATCATCTGCATTCCACCAAACACTGTTAGAAGTGGCAAGATTAGAGACAATGAGATGTGCCATGGGCAAAAAGATGGCACTGCAAATCTTTTTATGAAATGACCTGGAATAGAGATTTCATGATACATACTGCTACAAACCTTATAAATATTTCTGCTATATCGAGGATATATTCATCATATGGACAGATGAAGAAGTACTCAATGATTTTCACAAATCCTTCAATGCATTTCACCCAACCATCAAACTTAAAATCGCTTTTTCTACGGAAAGAGCACATTTCATGGACACAATCATAACTCTCACCAAAGGCAAACTACACTCATCTGTATACAGAATACCCCCAGACAGCTGCAGTTGTTAAGAATACAAAAAAACTATGCACTCCTACAGATAATACACCAATGATCTGATATAAATATTCTTTTACTGCAAAAACTGAAAGTTCAAAGAGACAGATTCTCAGAACTGCATCTTCTTCCCTAGTGTCCACAGCAACACCTTCACATTCTAATTAAAAAGGCGAAAAAAGAAGACAAGGGCACAAAAAGACTTGAGAGCAGCTTCTGTGATGAATGATTGGTCTGCTAAATCAATTGTATTTACAGGAACAATTTTTGTTTGTAGAACAAATGAATAAAACTTTTCACGTGTGACATCGGCAATAGAGGCTCCCCAACCCATAGTATAATTGACACATCTGGAATGAGGAGAGCAAACAAAGGCACATCTAAAAGTAAAATCTTTGATTACATTTTATAAGCAAGAAGTACAAAAAACTCACCAGACAGCCAGTGTCTGAGCACATTGAATCTCACAGTCCTGAAAGCTTTGAACCGCCTACCCTACAAAGTCCAATCCCAGGAACTGTTCTATAGTCCCAGTCTTCTCCTCCATTTCTGTGGAAAGATGTTTTTCTTTTCTCCTGGAAAAACACCAAGTAACAGGGATCCACTCACTCTAAAACCATTACGGTGTACACAAGTTCCGTTACTGGAGCCTGGGCGTCTAGCGGGGGGTGTGACCAGGAGATACTCTCATCACAATGAGGTCTGGTTTCAATAACTCACCCTATGCATATCACGGCTAACGTGCTGCTTCCTTAGGGGTTACAGTCTGAGACTAACCACCTCCTATTTATCACTTGTTCACTTCAAGTGAATAATTGTCCCAGAAATGCTAACAAAAAAGAAACAAAGGTGAATGGACCCTCTACGGTTAAATCTGTAACATACAAATCCCCATGCATACCCAAAGTGGACCCTACTCAACAGATACTGGTATAAAAACAGCCTTGAAATATAAATCAAAGAATTAATTGAAATATCCCATGTTGCTATAGTTTAAAGGATGTAGACAAAACCAGTAGATCGCCACACAACAAGTGTTTTGAGAGACTCAGCTCACTTTATCTGGGGAGTTATCCCACTATCTGGTGAATAGGGTCCACTTTGCAGCTAATTGAGGATTTGTATGTTACAGTTTTCCTGTTAGAGGGTCTGATCGTCTTTGTTTCTTTTTTCTAAGCATTTTTAACAAGATTAATATGAGGTTCTTTGAAGATTTTCTTTGATAAATGTCAATTGTTTATTTAAGTGTGTATATATATGAATTGTGATTGCAGTTTACTCAAAGAAACATTAAGTTAAAATTTATGCTGTCCTAATTTTTGATCAAGGTGATGAATTTGTCCTTTGTCTGTTGGTATAACCATTCCCTTTTTGGAGGAAAGTTCTTACAGACAAAGAAGTATCCACCATCTTAGAACTCATATTATTTCCACAATCAATTAGTAAATTTAGTAATCAATAATTTTTTTTTAAATGTTAGTGCTGTTTTTTGATTAGCTTATTACATGGCGTTATATTCACAAACAAAAATATGTTAATTGTTGTGGGATTACCAAATCTTTTGCTGAGAAAAGTATTTTGATGTACAAAACAGTATATCTATGTATAATTTTAACCCAGTGTGCAAGAACATTAAAATGTCCAGTAAATTTTTCAGTTATTTAAATTATTTTTGCAAAGTGGTTTAATGTTGCTTGGTGGCATTCTGGATAAAAAGGGTGCAGAATACTGATTTACTGGAATTTCAATACATCTATATTATCCTACTATGTACCCTGGTCATATATACAGGATATACTAATGTGTTGTGTTTTTTTATGCACTAATGTTTTAATATTGCACAAATAATTATTTTTAATAATTCACTTTTTTAATATTATCTAAATAAAATGTTTATATTTTTACACAATTATGAGCAATTGATTTTAATCAGTTTATTTACTGTGAAGTAGCATATTCAGCCAAGTTATTCATGGTATCATAGTTAGTATTTGTTTTATATATTCAATAAATCATATTTTTATGGGCTATTATTGAGTCTCCTGTACTATATTGTTTATTGTGCTCTCTCTCCTGTAAATGTTGTCCTTTGTTTGGAACCTTTGCCCATGGCCATTAGACAGGAGGTTAAGATATAAGGAATTGATATCAAAGTTGGAGGTTGTGATAAGATTAACTTGTATGCGGATGATATCGTAAAGTTCATTAATAATCCTATTAAAGCTCTGCTAGGTTTTAGGAGATTTAAAAGCTTTTGTTCAATTTTCAGGCCTGCATATTAATTAAGATAAATTCTTAATAATGGAATTTGGTTTATCTAATTCTCAAAAGGAGGCTTTGAAATGGAAGTATCAACTTATATGGAGAAACGATTTCCTACCTTATTTAGGTGTTAAAATTCCTAAGGATTAAAAGAAGGTTAAAACTATTAATTATCTCCCATTATAGAATAGAATGTTTCAATATTTGGATAGTTGGGAACATTTACCACTTTCTTTTCTAGGAAGGATTAATCCCTTACGGACACATGATGTACCAGGACCGTCATGGGTAAACTTCCCTTAATAACCCATGCAGGCCCTATCATGGCATGAGTTAAATGATAGCAGCACGCCTCAGTGTGTGATGCTATTATGTTATGGCTGGAGAGCTCAGTTTCAGTCATTCCCCGTTTTGCCTATACATGTGATCACTGTTACATCAGTCAAGTGTACCGGCTTTTTCATTCACAAAGGCAATTTGTTTTAACATGAGAGTATTGGAGAGAAAAGCAGAGAATAGACAAAATATTAAACAAATAGAGGCCAGAAGTGAGGCATTTAGCTCTTCCGGGCTGGTGCTGGGGGCATGATGAATGTAGGTCCATTTATGACCTACTAACAGCAGCAGTTTTTTTTTTTTTAATAAATGTGAGTAAAACCAAAGAAATATATTACACAGACTAATTATAAGCACAATTATAGTTTTCTTTATTTTTTAACAAAATAAATGGAGGGTTATACATATAAGTGAGAAAAAATGGTGAAAAAACAGTATATAATTTGTATGGATGGAATAAAAAACTTGGAGGGAAAACACTTCAAAAAAGACATAGTCAAAAAGGTCAAAATTGCTCTGGTCCTTAATTGCAAATCACCCCAGTTAATTTCTGCAAATCTGATGGGCTTGTCTGAGGGTTAGACGAATTTGGGATGTTTCCTTTTTGTCCTCAAATCTATTGGGAAAGTCTTTTTGTTTAAATGTTTTGAAAGTCCTTCTGGGGAAAAACATGACTGAATTACATGCCTTAGAGGATACATTTGTGGGCTTTTTTTGTATGGGGGTCAGATTGCACCTCACTTCACAGTGGAAGACTGAGGTTGCTTCATGGAGGTACATGTATAAAATACAATTTATTTGTAATAATAAATATTTGTATTCTTTAGAAAATTACTGTTTTGGAGGGAGATTCATTAAAGGTTGATACTGTGGCGATATGATTTTGTCAATGTCTTTGAAGCAGTTTGACATTTCGATGTAAGCACAGATCAACAAATTCACTAAAATTTAGGGATGCAAGGGGAGGGGAGGAGAAAGTCTTAATCAGCATACAGGATTGTAAATCTGTTGTTGATGTGGAAGGGATGCTCTCCCTCACACATCACCAGTAGTGATGAGCGAGCACCCCAATGCTCGGGTGTTCGGGTGCTCTGACCGAGCACCCCCTGAGGCTCGAGTGCTCGGCCGAGCACCCGAGCCCCATTGAAGTCAATGGGAGGACTCGAGCATTACACCAGGCACCCCCTGCTCTGATGAGGGGAGGGTGCCTGGTCCATAGGAAAAGGGCAGAAAAAGATGGAAACACTACAGAAATGGTTCAGGGACAGCATAGGGAGGATGTCTGGATGCATCTTGGACTCCAACATCGCTGCTGGGAACGATCTTTCGCCCGTAGTACGCCATTTTTACAGACTGACCGTAAAACACACAAAAAGGAAAATAAAAACGACTTTAGGCGAAAAATTGTTACCAAACAATATTTGCTGTATATTTACTTGTATATCATCTGCAAATTATCCCAAAAATTTCCTTGATTTTCGGAAGTGAGGCCATGATTAAGAGGGAAACGTGCGCAGAGGCAAATTCTCCCAAAAATTTCCTTGATTTTCAGAACTGAGGCCATGATTAAGAGGGAAACGTGCGCAGAGGCAAATTCTCCCAAAAATTTCCTTGATTTTCAGAACTGAGGCCATGATTAAGAGGGAAACGTGCACAGAGGCAAATTCTCCCAAAAATTTCCATGATTTTATTGAACTGAGGCCATGATTAAGAGGGAAACGTGCGCTGAGCTGACCATCTAAAACATTATGGGTGAGGGTCTGCCGCAGAGCTGACCATCCTAAACATTATATGCGAAGGCCCGCTAGTGAGCTGACGCTATAAAACATTATATGAGAGGGCCCGCTAGAGAGCTGACCCAATAAAACATTATATGAGAAGGCCCGCTGGTGAGCTGACCTATATAAAAATTGGCAAACAGGGCCCGCTGGTGAGCTGACCCTATATAAAAATTATATCACAGGGCCCGCTGGTGAGCTGGCCCTATATAAAAATTATATCACAGGGCCCGCTGGTGAGCTGGCCCTATATAAAAATTATATCCCAGGGCATATGGAAGAGGAGGAGGAGGATGAGAAGATTAAGAGTCAACCATATACCCGTTTTTTGGGTGGAAGGGGTGAATGGGAATACAGAGTATTCCCATCATTGTAAATAACATATATAAAGTGAGTTTATGTTCCCCCGGGGCTTTCCTCCAGTGGAGTGGAGAAGTCAGGGGAAATCCAGGCCTTGTTCATTTTTATAAGTGTCAACCTATCAGCATTGTCGGTGGAAAGGCGGATACGCTTATCTGTTATGATGCCACCAGCAGCACTAAATACCCGCTCAGACAGAACGCTGGCGGCAGGGCAGGCCAGCACCTCCAAGGCGTAGAGTGCCAGTTCATACCACGTGTCCAGCTTGGACACCCAGTAGTTGTAAGGCACAGAGGGATCATTGAGGACGCTGACACGGTCTGCTACGTACTCCTTCACCATCTTCCAAAACTTTTCCCTCCTTGTGACACTAGGCTGCGCATCAGGGTGAGGGTGCTGGCGGGGTGTCATGAAGGTGTCCCACACCTTGGAGAGTGTTGCCCTGCCTTTCTCGGAACTGCTGTGTGCTCCCCTTTTCTCCCCTTCTCGGTTGGCCAAGGTAGCACGTACTCTGCCGCCAGCGTTGTCAGATGGAAAATTTTGGAGCAATTTTTCGACAAGAACCTTCTGGTATTGCACCATTTTGCTTGTCCTCTCCACCGGAGGAATGAGAGATGAGAAATTCTCTTTGTAGCGGGGGTCCAGAAGGGTGAACACCCAGGAATCCGTGTTGTTTAAAATGCGTATAACGCGTGGGTCACGGGAAAGGCAGCCTAACATAAAGTCAGCCATGTGTGCCAGAGTACCAACAGTCAAGATTTCGCTGTCCTCACCAGGAGGATGACTCTCAATCTCCTCATCCTCTTCCTCCTCTTCTGCCCACCCACGCTGAAGAGATGGAACTAAAGTTCCATGGCTACCCTCTGTAGCGGAGGCAACCGTGTCTTCCTCCTCCTCCTCCTCCTCCTCCTCCGCCTCCTCCAATTGTCGCTGAGAAGACGAAGTGAGGGTGCTCTGGCTATCACCTTGTGTAAGCTCTTCCTCCCCCATTTCCACCTCTTCCACATGCAAAGCGTCGGTTTTAATTGTGAGCAGCGAGCGTTTCAGTAGACACAGAAGTGGGATGGTTACACTGATAATAGCGTTATCGCCGCTCACCATCTGTGTCGATTCCTCAAAATTGCGTAAAACCTCGCAGAGGTCTGACATCCATTCCCACTCCTCACTTCTGATTACAGGAAGTTGAACGGAGAGGCGACGACCGTGTAACAGCTGGTACTCCACTACTGCCCTCTGCTGCTCACAAAGCCGGGCCAACATGTGGAAGGTGGAGTTCCAGCGTGTGCTCACGTCACACAGCAGCCGGTGAGCTGGCAATTGTAAGCGCTGCTGCAGCTTCAACAGGCCGGCTGAAGCTGTTGATGACTTACGGAAATGTGCACACACGCGGCGCACCTTGGTCAAGAGATCATGCACATTGGGGTAGGTTTTTAGAAATCGCTGCACCACTAAATTAAATACATGCGCTAGGCATGGTACGTGTGTGAGCTTGCCGAGCTCCAAAGCCGCCACCAAGTTACGCCCATTATCACACACAACCATGCCTGGTTGCAGGTTGAGTGGCGAGAGCCACTGCTCGGTCTGGTGACTAATCCCCTGCAACAGCTCTGAGGCCGTGTGCTGTTTGTCCCCAAGGCAGATCAGCTTCAGCACGGCCTGTTGACGCTTCCCCACGGCAGTGCTACACTGCTTCCAGCTACTGGCTGATGGGGGAGTGGCGCTGCGTGTAGAGAATTCGGAGGTGGAAACGGAGGAGGAGGAGCCAATAACGTAGGTGCTGGTGGAAACCCTGATGGAGGTAGGGCCCGCAATCCTCGGCGTGGGTAGCACCCGTGCCATCCCAGGGTCCGAGTCGCTCCCAGCCTCCACGACATTCACCCAGTGTGCCGTCAGGGAAATGTAGCGTCCCTGGCCACAAGCACTTGTCCATGTGTCAGTCGTTAAGTGGACCTTCCCAGTAACTGCGTTGGTCAGGGCACGGGTGATGTTACGGGACACATGGTGGTGTAATGCGGGGATGGCACACCGGGAAAAGTAGTGGCGGCTGGGGACCGCGTACCGAGGGACAGCTGCTGCCATCAGGCTGCGGAAGGACTCAGTGTCCACAAGCCTAAATGGCAGCATTTCGATGGCCAGTAATTTGGAAAGGTGTGAGGTTAGTGCTATGGCCTGTGGGTGGGTGGCTGGGTACTTTCTCTTGCGCTCAAATGCCTGGGGTAACGACATTTGGACGCTGTGCTGGGACAGGGAAGTGGATGTGGTCGCTGATGGTGCTTCAGATGGTACAGGTGCAGGGCGGGAGGTATGCGGGCCTGCGCCTTCGACAGGCGATTGGCCGGCACCGAAAACAGGGGAAGAGGAGGCAGTGGTGTGGCCTGCAGACACAGATGGGCGATCCAGGCGTTCCTCCCACTTACTACGGTGCTTGGATGCCATGTGTCGGATCATGCTGGTGGTGGTGAGGTTTCTAGTGTTCATGCCTCGGCTCATTCTGGTGTGGCACAGGTTGCAAACTACAATTCTTTTGTCGTCCGCACTTTCCTTAAAAAAACGCCATACCGCGGAACACCTACCCCTTGGCAAGGTAGATTTACGCAAGGGGGTGCTCCGTGGAACATTTGCGGGCCGGTTTGGTGCGGTCCGCCTTCTTTCTGTAGCCACACCACTGCCTCTTCCAGCCTGTTGCGGTGCTGCAGATGGCTCACCCTCAGGACTGCTGACATCGCTCGGCTCTACACCTTCCCAGGTGGGGTCAGTCACCTCATCGTCCACCAAGTCCTCCTCCACTTCCTCACTCTGATCATCCTCCTCAAGTCTTGATCCCACCACATACTCAGTCATTGACAACTGTATAACATTCTCCTCAACAAGGTCTTGAGACGGAAATAGTGGTTGATTTAATGGCAACTGTGTCTCATCATCATCATCATCATCCACTACTTCCTTTGACCTTAAATGCCGTTCACATCTGTCATCTTCTTGTGATTGGGTAGCCTCTAGAGGTTGTGAATCAGGGCATAAGATGTCATGTTCCTCTGCAAGCGTGCTTGGAGAGAGGGTCAAATGAAGGATTGGTGATGAGACGAGCTCCTCACTATATCCCAGTGTGGGATCACTTCTTTGACCAGACCGTGTATGGTGGGAGGAAGGATGATCAGAGTGAGGATTATTTTGACCAGACTCTTGGCTACTGAGAGTGGACTTGGTGGAAGACAGGGTGGTGCTTAACCGACTGGAAGCAGTATCAGCTGTCATCCAACCGACCACCTGTTCGCAGTGGTCGGACCTCGAGAGTGATGTCCTGCGACGCCCTGTAAAATTACACATGAAGCTAGGTATGGTGGATGTCTTTCTTTCTTGTGCTCTGGCACCAGGCACAGTTTCTCCGCGTCCTGACCCGCGCCCTGAACTTTCAGGATCACGTCCACTTCCCCGTCCCTTTTTACCCGCCTTCTTCATCTTACACAGAATATGTGACTTTAATATTTGAGTTTGAAAACTTAACAGTATTTCTTACTATTCTGCAACTGTTCAGAGTACACAGAATAGGCTGCTAAACTGCGGTGACACACACTGAATGGAATATGTGACTTTAATATTTGAGTTTGAAAACTTAACAGTATTTCTTACTATTCTGCAACTGTGCAGAGTACACAGAATAGGCTGCTAAACGGCGGTGATACACACTGAATGGAATATGTGACTTTAATATTTGAGTTTGAAAACTTAACAGTATTTCTTACTATTCTGCAACTCTGCAGAGTACACAGAATAGGCTGCTAAACGGCGGTGATACACACTGAATGGAATATGTGACTTTAATATTTGAGTTTGAAAACTTAACAGTATTTCTTACTATTCTGCAACTGTGCAGAGTACACAGAATAGGCTGCTAAACGGCGGTGATACACACTGAATGGAATATGTGACTTTAATATTTGAGTTTGAAAACTTAACAGTATTTCTTACTATTCTGCAACTGTTCAGAGTACACAGAATAGGCTGCTAAACGGCGGTGATACACACTGAATGGAATATGTGACTTTGATATTTGAGTTTGAAAACTTAACAGTATTTCTTACTATTCTGCAACTCTGCAGAGTACACAGAATAGGCTGCTAAACGGCGGTGATACACACTGAATGGAATATGTGACTTTAATATTTGAGTTTGAAAACTTAACAGTATTTCTTACTATTCTGCAACTGTTCAGAGTACACAGAATAGGCTGCTAAACTGCGGTGACACACACTGAATGGAATATGTGACTTTAATATTTGAGTTTGAAAACTTAACAGTATTTCTTACTATTCTGCAACTGTGCAGAGTACACAGAATAGGCTGCTAAACGGCGGTGATACACACTGAATGGAATATGTGACTTTAATATTTGAGTTTGAAAACTTAACAGTATTTCTTACTATTCTGCAACTCTGCAGAGTACACAGAATAGGCTGCTAAACGGCGGTGATACACACTGAATGGAATATGTGACTTTAATATTTGAGTTTGAAAACTTAACAGTATTTCTTACTATTCTGCAACTCTGCAGAGTACACAGAATAGGCTGCTAAACGGCGGTGATACACACTGAATGGAATATGTGACTTTAATATTTGAGTTTGAAAACTTAACAGTATTTCTTACTATTCTGCAACTGTGCAGAGTACACAGAATAGGCTGCTAAACGGCGGTGATACACACTGAATGGAATATGTGACTTTAATATTTGAGTTTGAAAACTTAACAGTATTTCTTACTATTCTGCAACTGTGCAGAGTACACAGAATAGGCTGCTAAACGGCGGTGATACACACTGAATTGAATATGTGACTTTGATATTTGAGTTTGAAAACTTAACAGTATTTCTTACTATTCTGCAACTCTGCAGAGTACACAGAATAGGCTGCTAAACGGCGGTGATACACACTGAATGGAATATGTGACTTTAATATTTGAGTTTGAAAACTTAACAGTATTTCTTCCTATTCTGCAACTCTGCACAGTACACAGAATGTGCTGCTAAACTGCGGCGAAGCACACTGAATGGAATATGTGACTTTAATATTTGAGTTTGAAAACTTAACACTATTTCTTACTATTCTGCAACTCTGCAGAGTACACAGAATGTGCTGCTAAACTGCGGCGAAGCACACTGAATGGAATATGTGACTTTAATATTTGAGTTTGAAAACTTAACAGTATTTCTTCCTATTCTGCAACTCTGCACAGTACACAGAATGTGCTGCTAAACTGCGGCGAAGCACACTGAATGGAATATGTGACTTTAATATTTGAGTTTGAAAACTTAACAGTATTTCTTCCTATTCTGCAACTCTGCACAGTACACAGAATGTGCTGCTAAACTGCGGCGAAGCACACTGAATGGAATATGTGACTTTGTTATTTTAGTTTGAAGACTTAACAGTATTTCTTCCTATTCTGCAACTCTGCACAGTACACAGAATGTGCTGCTAAACTGCGGCGACGCACACTGAATGGAATATGTGACTTTGATATTTTAGTTTGAAGACTTAACAGAATGTGCTCTAATCTGCAACTTTGCACACTAAACAGAATGTGCTCTAATCTGCAACTTTGCACACTAAACAGAATGTGCTCTAATCTGCAACTTTGCACACTAAACAGAATGTGCTCTAATCTGCAACTGTGCACACTAAACAGAATGTGCTCTAATCTGCAACTTTTCACACTAAACAGAATATTTTTTTTTTTTTGTTTTTTGTTTTTTTCCCCCCACACAAAATAACCTGCTGCCCCCACACACAGTAGTCCTAAAAAGGACTTTTGGTTCTTTTTTTTCACAATTTTTTTTTTTCCTCCCTACACTGCCTTTCCCTTCCTATCCTCAGCTCTCCCTGGCTCAGACTGAGCCGAACTCGATGGTCAGGTGCTATACAGCACCCGACCACGGGTTCTGGCCAGCCAATCAGTGTAATGCCAGCAGCCAACATGGCTGCTGGCATTACACCGATGTCAGAGCCTCCCTGCACGTTTATTGGCTGCGCAGCAGCCGCAAAACGTGCGGGGAGGAGACCCGAACATGGCGGGCGAGCACATGCGGTACTCGTACGAGTACCGCCATGTGCCGAGCAGAGCGATGCTCGAGCCGATCCGAGCATCGGCCGAGCATGCTCGCTCAACACTAATCACCAGCACTTTGACAATCCTGAAGTCTCTCTGCTCCCCCACTTGGTCTCTAGGAGAATGGAGAAAATATTTTCAGCATGATAGACAGCATCACTCCCTTATCCTTTTGACTGCAATTGGGATGTGCAGTGCTCACCCCTGTGGCACTCAATGGGTTAAAAAAATATGCCAAGCATCACACAATTATCCCCTTAGCTCTGTATCATATATCATACATGCTGTACACTCCCAAGGGAACATGGCTGGAGGTCAGGCAGTATCCATGGAGATTTGTGGCTACCACTTGCCCCCCAGCCTTGTTCCCTTGCCTATTGGTAGGCATAGAACCCCATGTACATTGCTGGACCCCCAGACTTGTTCCCTTGCCCACTGGTAGCCACAGATCCCCATGTACAATGTCTGACCCTCTCCAGCATTTCCCCTTGCCTACTGCTAGCCACATATCACCATGGGCACTGCCTGGGGAAGAGAAGAAGGCTAGGGGGTGTCAGTCAGTGTATGTGGGCTAACACACAACTGTGATGTTCCCCCACAATGCATATATCCAAATTGCTGCCTCACATTTCAAATTTGACCTATACTGCCTCCCATCATTACAATCTGACAGACGATACCCCTTATGTTTGAAATATGCTGCCTCCTCATTCCGATCTGACAAATGTTGGTCCTTACAGCCCTCTTCAAACTTTAGTAAATCTAGGCCTTGGTCTGCTTTGCTCAACTGTTGTTATGGCAGTACCAAGTGATTTATTTACTCTCGCCTGGAATTCTTTTATTTTTTATTATTGTTTTTTTTAACAATTTGATCCTCTCCCTTTTTTAGATATATTTTGTTGTTATTTCTAACATTCTCTATGTATTTCTTTTATCTTTAATATCAATTAAGACAATTTCTTACTAGATGTATATATTCAATGTATAATATATATATAAAATTATTTGTTCATAATTATAACTAATATTCCATTCTAAGCTTTGTTAATAGGTATTTTAAATAATTGTTTGGTTACAATGTATTTAAATATTTATATTTGAAATTAACTCACTTGATTTTATCTGTTATAACTATAACTAATAAAAATAAAATAAAAAAAATGCTGATGTAGTCAACAGTTTAGTTTCATTGTATATCCTCCAACATAGCATGACAAGTCTGGGGAGGCAGACAGTGTATGTGTGGTTCTATGAATTCCAGCACGATAGCTGAACAAGTTAAGAGAACAGTCTTGGGTGAGCAGACAATATGTATGGGTTTTGGACTGGGGAAGCAGACAGATTTGGGGTGGGTCTATGGGCAACAGTGAGCAGTGGACACTTCTGGGATGTCAGAAAATGGATGCTTCTGTAGCTACATGTGGGGAAAGGATGGAATGTCAGGCAGTGTTTATGGGGGTCTATGATTTCCAATGGATAACGGAACCTAAGGCTGGGAAACAAACTGGTGAGTATCACGGTACCCATGCTATTTGGCGACATTCTGTCAGTTTCCACTCCTGCTTATGCTATTGGCTGCACTGTTATCAACCCATCCAGCATTTTTCCTTAAATGCTGGGTTCTGGTGCTTCTCCAGTGCCCTTTCATGGTGTTTCAGTACCAGTGCTTGTTCCTGTTATTCATGTGATCTCAGTGTACCGACCCGGCCTGCCTGACAACTCTGCATATTGTTCCTGCCCGTGTACTGACCCGGACTGTCTGACTATTTTGCATCTCGTTCCTGCTCCGTGTACCGACTTGGATTGGCTGACGTTCCTGCTTTGTGTACCGACCCGGCCTGGCTGACGTTCCTGCTCTGTGTACTGACTCGGATTGGCTGAAGTTCCTGCTCTGTGTACTGACCTGGCCCAGCTGACATTCCTGCTTGGTGTACCGACTCGGATTGGCTTACATTCCTGCTCTGTGTGCGTGGTTCCAACCCTGCTGGGCTACTGTGGTTGCGTTCCCTTCCTGCATACCTCATCCGGTCTCCGGTTAGGGTGGTGTCAGGATCCTCGCTGTCTCCGGACAGTTCGCTGCAGTTTGGTCTCCGTTGCCTCAGTGTTGCCCAGGCGAAATTTCTATGTGTCTTCTCTCCCGTGCAGTCCCCGGTTGGGTTCCTCCCAGGGCAAGTTGCTCTGTCTCCGTTACTGCTACGGCAGTGCCCACGTTGCTCAGTCTCCATTACTGCTACGGCAGTGCCCACGTTTCTCAATCTCCATTACTGCTACAGCAGTGCCCAAGTTGCTCAGTTTCTGTTACTGCTACGGCAGTGCCCAAGTTGCTCAGTCTCCGTTACTGCTACGGCAGTGCCCAAGTTGCTCAGTCTCCGTTACTGCTACGGCAGTGCCCAAGTTGCTCAGTCTCCGTTACTGCTACGGCAGTGTCCAAGTTGCTCTGTCTCTGTTACTGTTACGGCAGTCCTCAAGTTGATCTGGTCTCCATTACTGTGTCTGTGTGTCAAACAAACCATTACAGTGAGCTACACAAAAGTGTCCAAAGCATTGAAAAACAAAGTACCTGATAAACGTCTGGAGCTCAAATGTAACTGAGGGCCATCAGCACCTGCCTGATGCTTGCTCCCCCATCAGATAGTTCTGGGCAAACAAAATAGTGACAGTGTAGGATAGCGCAACTGCATTGCTTCCACACTACTCAAAAAAAAATGGTTGTGATTACTACCCAAACAAGGAGTAGAGTGAATCAGGGACTGCCTCCCATGTCATCTGTAACATTACTAAAGTTTGTGATTATGTGGAATTCTTTCCCAGTCCCTCCCACTTTCCTCAAAAGGCCAGGTAGTAGGGAAGGGGAGAAACCATAGCTGCAGAAAGAATCAGGAGTATCTTTACTCCCCCTTCTCCCAATTAGTTCTGACTGTATTTAAAAATAAAAGTCAAGGATGGAGGGTGGAGGGTGCAGGGAAGGAAGTGAGCCCAGCAGCCCAACAAACTTAATGCATTAGCCTGTGGCACTTCAACTCATTTCTGTGTATTGAATTGGAAACCTCTCCAGCATTAAAGTGTTAAAAGACCTATTTATATCACTTAGAAGGTTTATTTGATGCACCTTTTTGACCAAGCAATTACTTGGTCTCTACTTTCTTCATTTTTTCGCTCCATGCAATAGGTTATTTTGAAGTTATATTTAGTTTTTCTTAATTATTTAAGATTTTATTAAATTCAGTAGGGTCTATGTATAAAGGTACATCTGGATGCACTCTGTAACAAAACATTTATGGTATAGGGGCGAAATAAAAATGATCTTTGCTTTGAATTGAGCTTTTAACCCCTTGAATGATAGAATATTCTACAACGCAACCATTAATGAGGTTAAAACCACATTTAAACCAGCAAGAATTGTATGCATTTTGTTTTACCCCATGTGTAGTCTTCTCCTAAATTGCTCCAGTTTTCTTTTGTGCATTACGTCTTATAAATCACTCTCTATATGAGCATAACAGATGTCTGTAAAACACATAGAATCCCTGCTTTCAAACCATCCACATGTCAAATTCAGCTCCCACCTGGTTCAATCCAACCGATTCAACAACTAGGAGAAGAAATGTCCTGATCAGAAGACAATGATACATCAGGCGGTGATGCACTAAGGTGTGATAAGCAAGCAGGTAATAGTGCAGATGACTTCTCCAATAATATCACTTCTCCAAATTCTATATAATTTCACCAAACCAATGCACTAAGATTTCTCACGTGGGAAAGATCTTAGTACATAGATTTCAGAGAATAACATAGGAACTGTATAAGTGATATCATCAGAGAAGTTATCTCCTCTTTATTACCTGATTATTGCACTTTAGTGCATAACCCCCAGAAGTCCTGTGATTCATTTCTATTAGGTAAGGTCAGTCAGCGTTCAGTATATTAGAAAAGGTTATTGTCTGATTTCCCGTTGAAGTTAGCCAATCAGAAGATGTTATGATTTAACTATTAGAAATAAAAAAACAAAAAAGCAAACTGTAACATAAAATAAAAGTGTTTACATTAACCCCTTAAGGACCAGCGGTCCTGGGATGTTTCTGTTCCATAAGGACCGCTTTGATCCTTGCCGACGTGCCGGTACACGTGACCTATTGCATGTATCGGCACGCCGCTTTGGGGCCTAAAAAAGATAGCTCCAGTTTTGGAGTGGTCAATTTTAGGCCCCATTTTTACTTACAGCGCTCCCGGTGGAGCTGTGTAAGTAAAAAGTACGTAACGTACTATGACCGTCATCGATCCTTAAGTATTTAAGGACCGTGACGGTCATACTACGTCATGTAGTCCTTAAGGGGTTAAGAGCATGAAAGTAAAATAATCCAGGTGGGGGAAACTGAGCAGAGTTCCCATTAGTCAGGGTTTAGTATTCTATTACCTGTGCTATAAGCAAGCAACGAGAGTTAATGTTTCATGATATCTTTATATTTCCATCAAAAGATATCAGTGGCACAATATGATCAATTTGCTGTTCTACTGTATGTGGTGACTGTTGACACACATTAAAAACCCCTTAAGGACCGGCTCATGCACACGCGCGGCCGGCACTTGAGGACCAAGGGGCTTTTTTTTTTTTTTTTTAATCTTCCGGTTCAGGGCTTCCACAGCGGTTTGCAGCCACGCCAGGAGCCCTGAACTCCATGCCATGCCAGAACCGTCACTGGTCCTTAAGTGCGGGATCGCCGTGACGGACCTGGCACGTCAATGGTCCTTAAGGAATTAAGGGATACATTTTCTGCTGGTGTTACTGAGCCTACAAAAACAAGTCTAGAGTGTCTAACATAAGTTAAAATCACTTGATGGCAGCATAACTTCTTATGCATGAGCCCACAGGCATCTCCAAATGACTAGCTCTCAAATCAACCCAAAACATGCAATAGCACCTTCTGCCAATTGTGTCCCAAGACCCCCATATCACCTGGAAAGCTAACGTTAATCCCCTAACACCTAGAGCACCCAGGGAGTGCCTTTTGGATCTTGGAGTAATGGTCCACAAGGCCTGCAAACCACAACCACAGGAAATGTACACAAATACAAATGATGACACCTGCCCTGTGAATTTACTTTTAACTTTAATTTACTTTAACAGTATTTTCCCAGTGAATATTTAGATGTTTATTTTAGACTCAGAAGCATTAAATAAATATGTAGTTAAAAAGACTGTTTAGTAATGTTTTTCCTCACACAGTGAGCCATAAATTATTTAAAGAAGATTTTTATGGGGCTACAAAGTGACTAACAGAATATATTTGTATTTTCTTTCCTTAGTTCTTTTTACTTTACATTAATTATAGTTTAAATAAGTAAGGGCAAAAAAAGTAATACTTGTAGTTCAAAGGCTTTTTGCCTTTCAACTACAGGCTTCCCATGTGTATTACCATACATTAATTGACCAGACTGAAGAAACACTAAAGTAGTGTACCTTGAAGTAAAATGTTGTCAGTCCCTCAGGGGGATCATTTGAAACTTCAAAAATATATTATCTATTTTGTAATAAAAACACATTACTATTAAATGCTATAGAAAATGAACTATAAAGTGAAAACTTTTATTCAAGATTGAAACAATATATTACGGAAAGCTATGCTTATTTTTCTATAATAATTTTCTGCTTTGTTATGTTTTTTTTTTTTTTTTTTTTTACTGGTACTCATACAATTAAAAAAATGTTGTCCATAAGTCCACAACAACCTATTAACTTCAGTACATTCCTCAACAATGTGAAAGTTTTCTTTCCATGTTGGAGGCTTCAGTCATATAGTAATGGGACGTAAACAGAATGAGAGACATTAGAGTTTGTTTAAAAAAATAACATAATAATAATAATAATAATAATAAAACCCTACTTTCTTTAGTCTGGGCTGAAAATTCTAAGGACTATTTTATGCTGTGTGGATCATTCCCCTAAAATGAATCTTCAATTAGTGGTGAATAACAAGTCCTTGAAGGTGAAAAATGATTCTTTGCTCAAGGGCTCCAGGAATCCAAACTTGTGGAGCTCACGAGTATCCCTATTCTGTAGACTTCCATCACTGAATCTTTTGATGAGACATACATTTTCAAACGCACATTCAAATGCACTTTCTTTAAGTACTCTTCATCCAAACAACTGATGGCCTGTTCAGTGCCAAGCAGGATCTTCTCAAGCCACTATTATAGCAGTTCTTGTTTTCTGTATAGACATACATCAAATATATATCTCCATCTGCAGCGTAATTCATTTGACAATCAATACAGGTAGTCATGGCCACATCTTATGAGAGTTCATGTCAGAATATGCTTGCTTAGTTATTTTTGGCAACTGCAATAAGCAGATAGGAAGTTAGGGTTCTATGCCATTATCATAATGATCATCAAGCTTCAACAATACAACAATTGTTGGAGAGATGGCTTAGTAGGTTAATGCACTAGCTGTAGAATCTGTTAAGACCGTGAGGTTGCAGGTTCTAGTTGCAATAGTCGTAGTTGTGGTGGCACTCCGAATCAGAAAACAGCCCACTTGTAAAATCAAATAGAGCTTTGTTGATCCTTGATTAAAAAAACATATACAAACTCCAAGCGGCACATAACAGTAGCAGAGATGACATGCAACATTGTTACTAGAACAGTTGCTTTGACAATGTCAAAGCAACTGTTCTAGTAACAATGTTACATGTCATCTCTGTTACTGTTATTTGCCCCTTGGAGTTTGTATATGTTTTTTAATCAAGCATCAATAAAGCTCTATTTGATTTTACAAGTGGGCTGTTTCTGATTCGGAGTGCCACCACAACTATGACTACTGCAACTTTTTGCGGGATTGGAGAACCCGTTTTGGCTTCAGAGCACCCGGTCTGCTGCACAGCTGTGAGTTCCCGTTTACTGCTTGTATACTATTCTATCTGACTGAATGCGTAGCAGCCCCATATTGTTCTTTGCAGGTTCTAGTCCCAGCAAGGTCAGCTCAGCCTTTCACCTCCCTCTGAGGTAGATAAAAAATGAGTCCAGGACATACTTGAAAATGAGAGACAATCTCAATGTATTCTTCCTGGTAAAATACTTTCACAATAAAATTCCAAAATGTATAACAAAGAAAAAGAAAACTGCAAATGTCTGTTGTGGAAGGAGGATTATATCCCTAAATCACACAAGCACTGCTGTGAAATTTGTTCAGAGCTTTGGAAATATCAGCTATAGGGCACCAAGTCTTCCGACTACTCCAGTCAATAATAGAACTTTCCTTCTTAAGCCTTCCTCTTCCACTATGTTGGCACATGATCCGGTGTTCTAGATGTTTCTCCTGTATCCTAGTTTCCTGCTGTAATGCCTTTGATGACTCTGCTTGTCCTACTATCATCCCTCCATCTTACCCCACTGCCTGAAACACCATTGTCAAAAATCTGCCTAGATAAAGACCATCCCCCCATGTTACCCCGCTGCCCCCACTGAAACACAATTACCAACCATCTTCTTCGATACAGATCATCCTCTCTTCTTACTGCGCTGCCAAAAAACACAGTTGCCGACCATCTGCGTTAATACTGACCATTCCTCAAACTCACCCTTTTGCCTACACTGTTGATGACCATCTGCCTCAATACTTACCATCTCTCCATCGTAGTCCACTGTCTTAAACACTGTTGCCAACCATCTGTCTGTAAACCAACCATTCATCCATGTTCACCCTAGTCTGTATTCCAGAACTTTGAGGAATATTTATAAGCAGTTCTTGTTCATTTTTGTGAATGGATCTTTAAAATGTCCTTATTTCTTATTATGAGTGTTGGTATTTATAAAGTATGTTACATTTATACATTTGGTAACCTTAAACAATAAGAACAAGTCAGACATGGTCTTAATTATTTGGTAACAATTATTTTGATAAATTGTCTCAAATATCAATATTTGTTTATAAATTCACTGAGCTACTTTTTACAAACTTCATTACACCATTTTATAAAAAAAATGTACTACACAACGTTGTGTCCTCCAAAACTGTCCTTAAAACTTTTATAACTACCAGTGAGAATCTTACAGTCATTTTAACACTTCTTTTCTGTTAACTCCATTTTTATAAAACTCCCCCTCTGTTCCTTATTTGTGAGAACATTCACCCAGGCTTTCTTGTTTCCAGTATTGTGGTTCGTTCTACAGGTTCTGTTTACCTGGTGGCATTTCGGTTTCTCATTTACTGGGTGTGCTAACAGCCTACATTCCTTTCTCTGCACTAGGACTAGTTCATCCAACTCCTGAACTCTTGCTGACTGGCAACCTGTTCCCATGTTCTTTCACTGTTTCTGTCTGTCATAGTAGGTATTACATTGGATTTGTCTCTTATTCCTCCAAGGAAGCTATGTAGCTTGATATCTGTGAACCTGCAGCCATTCCATATTGTCTTTCTTTTCATGGCTCATATCTACTGGAATCAGTTGCACAGTACCAGCTGCAGGTAGCCATCACTTTCAAGAATCATACCCTAGCATTGTTCACTAGCCCTCACTCTCAAACTACTCCTGTTTAGGGCATCCTGAGTATACCACCAGCTCCACTGATGGATGCCATATCACTTTGCGGCTGGCAACTTTATACGGCACTCACTGTAGCACTGTCTAGAAAATCCATTAATGTAAGATTTAAAAGAATTGTAGCATTAGGATAACAACCTTCTCACATACATACAATAAAAAGAAAACCAGTATCACAGGATCAAAGTATCCACACACTTCTATTTAATTTTAGCTTATTGATGAATCATCAAAAAGTACATTTTGTTATAGTACAGAAATTGGAGCAAAGGGTCAGTGAAGACCCTGAATCCCATTCAAAGATCTGGGAACTTGTTTACATTCCAGGCTGTAATGACAGTCTTGGTAACCTTCTGTAAGTCACATCGGAAGAATAATAGGGAAAAAGTGATCCAAGTTGGATCCACTAGCAACCACGTATAAGTTATGTTTAAGTCCCTGTAATTTGCCCTATTCATTTCACCATTAATGCACTTGGCTTCCTCTGGGTCTTTTAACTTTATTGTACCCTGCATTTGCACTCTTGGGTAGGGGTGGGACTTGGAAACAGTGATGATGCTGAGACTGACTGAAAAGATAATTGCATATTTTTATAAACAGGCACAATGATCTTTTTCATTAGTGGAAGAATAAATTTCTGGCCATATACTGTAGGTGTTCTTTCAAATTAATGAACTTTTGGTACACTCTCTGACACATCAACAGCACTTCTATTATGTGCTCCAGATCACCACAGACTTTTAGGAGTGCTTTTGCTGCTGCTGGTTGTGGTTCCTCTGACATGTTGACATTGTAACTCCCAATCAGACCTATGGTTGTACTTTAGATGGGATCTCATTGAGGATGTGCCTTGGTGTGATCCTGCTTTCCCCCTGCTCACATTCTTCTTAAACAGACAACACACATCAATATGTTTAGCTTTTGGATCATGAGTGAAGTACCTGTAGACTCCATAGACTGAGAGGTTCCTGAGGGGCTTTTACTACTACTGTCTCAATAGTACTACTAATTTCCAAAGGTGTAGCATTTACAACAGCAACAGAGGCACTCATCATAGTGAGAGTTGTAGATGTTGATACATGTGTTGCTGGTTACTCAACACAAGTGTGTGTGGACGGGTGGGCGAGGGATTTGGAAGCATTGATGATGCTATTAGTGGCTAACAAGATGATTGTGTAATTTTTCTCATCTTTACTTGTCCAGAGTCAGACTTTGATTTCTCAGACAGTATATAAACATGCATAATGTTTCTTTTCCATGATGGAAGATGGAAAAATGTTTTCTCTTAAAGGTCCTTAAAGGCATGTTATTTGGCTTGCTTTATATTTAAATAACTTGTCTGTCTAGAGTTGTTATTCCTTATTTGGCCTGTGGGGGTGGTAAACACTGGCTTATAAATGGGACTGAAGGACTCACAATACTCGTTTGGTGGTGTCCACATCCTGCAGGCCAAGGAAGTTTTATACCAGGCAAGTACTCTCTTACACCTTTTGAATTAGTATAATTATATATGTATATATGTTTTTAATTGCGTACACTGTGTTATAGAATTAGGCACGCGTTTACTTATAACATCTTCAGCTGCTTTATCAAACCCAGAATTTTAATTTATTTTAATGTTAGATAGGAATTAAAGGTGCAGTAGAGTAGGTACTTGCCAGAACTTGAGATACCTTGACGGGGTTGGCAAGCTTACATTCTTTGGCCAAATGATGGACTAACTTCTCAATTTTTAATAGTTAGTATATATATCTAGGTTAGGATACATAGATACACATTTTTATTATTATATATGCCTAAGTCAGGGCACACATTTACATATAGGTATGGAGGAGCGCAGGTTTGTTCTTGGTCATATATTTTTTTATTATATTTACATGTTTTTATTACACTACCTATAGGTAGTGTCTGCAGGATTTCAGTTGTTGCTTTCTGGCCTCTCCAAATCTCATTGCAGTCTTAATTTTTCTACATTAGAGATGATGATAGACTTTACTTCTTTTTACTGTTGAATTAGATAGTGTCAGTCTGCTAAATATTCTGTCAATCAGTCAGCCACTGAGAGAGGCCATCTCAGGAAGGAACTTGGATCACTTATCGGTCACTTCTCAGTAACAGAAGAATTTGGGGTATATGGGGTAAACCTCCTTTCTCCCTTCACATACCCCAGACTCCCAGACCCCTAACACAGAGAACAAACAGTTCGGGAAGGAACTTGAATCACCTGCCTGTCTCAGTAAAAAAAAGAATTTGGGGTATTGTGGGTAAATCTCCTTTCTCCATTCATTCACACTTCCCCATAGACCCTCAGACTCTTCATCATAGAGAACAACTTGCCCACCCAAAAGACTCATATATTTGTCTTAACTAGCTTAGAAAATATTGTGCTTTCTTTTCCTCTCACAAACACTGAATGACATTGTAACGGAAGCTAAAGACGCCGAGTTGTCCTTAGCCATCGTTCTGGTTCTCTCCCTCTTGGATGTGGCTACAAGTGGGTAGCCTGTCCAGGGAAACAGGATAACTGACTGGATCTCTGGAACTGCATACTCCACTGGAAATTGCTAGGGTCTTGCTGTCAGATACAAGTTGGGTAGCTGAAGGCAGCAGGCTGGTAACTGTGCTCCAAAAGGCTGGTTCACTGCAGCTGGCTGGTATGCTGGAAAGGTGTAACATAAGCTGGAAATGGAAAGATCTTAGCTGACTTGGATGGGTGTCAAAGGGGACTCTTTACACCATCCAAGAATAACAGCACAAGACACTTCTTAGTTCCGGAAAGAACTCAGCTTTAGTTGGCAAATACAGCTCTTTTATACATGTTTAACAGTATGCAAACCACAATACAGTACAGAGGGCACAAAATGCAGCAACATATGGCGGACACAGGATACATGGGTAGACATGATTAAAACTATATAGAAGCAAAAAAGTGGATTACTTACAGGCACTCAGCTCTTCAAAAATAATAAAATAAAATATACGCAAATTTAAATAATATAAACATATGACGTTTAATTAGTATCATAATATAACAGACACATATGCACAGGAGTGCAGGAGCATCCCCCACCCATCAACCTGATAGTGGTGATAGTGTTAGTGTTTTGGGGTATCAGGTTGATGGGTGGGGGATGCTCCTGCACTCCTGTGCATATGTGTCTGTTATATTATGATACTAATTAAACGTCATATGTTTATATTATTTAAATTTGAGTATATTTTATTTTATTATTTTTGAAGAGCTGAGTGCCTGTAAGTAATCCACTTTTTTGCTTCTATATAGTTTTCATGATATTTTTGATTCAATGGCACCCTGTATTAGTTTCAATACAGTTGTCTCTCGATGTATAAGTGGAGTGCTCTACTTCTTATTTATTTGTTACTTTGTAGACATGATTAACTTAACTAAACAAAGGGACTATGGTGAACAATTGTGGGCCAGACAATAGAACAACAAAGTGTAAACACAAGACAGTGGGACACTACAGTGGTACTGACCCAATCAAAACAGTACAATAGAGACAGGTGTTACAGGCAATCATAAACCCAGACTAAGCCCATCACACAGGAGACATCAGAGGATTAGTAAAGTGCAACCTTAATCAAATTCTGGACTAGTGGGTGTGACCCATGTACAGTTTGGCTGGTTTTGCAAATGTCCAACAGTTTAACCCCTTCAGGGTAAGAATGTAGGCCAACAATGCAAACAGGGG